>MIQA02005561.1:0-25504 GCA_001887855.2 Sclerospora graminicola
AACACCGGTACCACGTCACTGAAGATATTTTTGCCGAGCAACAATTTGTTCGTCCCAAGATGCGAGCCGTACTTGTGGATCGTTGATTGAAGTGCACCAGCGATTTGAACTTGAGACGCAGACGCTGCAGCTTACTGTTAGTTATGTAGATCGATACTTGGCACAGGCCTCATTGAGTTGTCAACGTTTTTAGCTTGTAGGAGTGGCGGCATTGTTGATCGCATCAGAATTTGAAGAGATTTATCCGTGCGAATGGACGATTTGCTGTACATTTGCGAGCGGCTGTACTCGAAAGAAGACTTGGTCAATTGTGAAAGAGTCCTACTCAACGTGTTTCGGTTCAATTTGGCCATACCCAGCATCAGCAGCTTCTTGGGATATTACTTACATCGCTTTGAAGAGACCGTCGAACACTTGGCTAATTATTTCGCGGAATATTATCTACTTGACTTTTCCTCTGGGGCCAATTACGATCTTTCAATTCTTGCATGTTCGTGTTTACTCGCGACCTATTGCTATGTCGAAAACAAGTCGCCAGATCTTGTGTAGAACTACCGACTTTGCGAGCTCACAGGTTACGCAGCTGAGGCTATTGTTCCGTGTTTGCGAGATTTGTGGTTACTTCTGATGGGGAGGGGTCATTTCAACCACTTGACCGAAACGACCCAGAAAAGTTGGATTTCCCACCAATTTGCTACCCGACAGACCCAGATTCCATCCACAAAATGTTGAAATACAAAGCAATCGGATTCGGGGAACGAGTTGCATCGATTGCGACACAGCTGCGGCGCGCGCAAGTGAATGCAGCGAAGCCAAACAAACTGTGTACCGTGTGATGGCGCTTTCAAAACTTGCTTTTTGTGGCCATAGGGCTCACATTGGATTAAGAGGTTTGCTTGTTTGTTCGAAAGTCCAAAAAGTGACCGCAGCGCTCGGAATGCCGCGCAAAAAGGCAGCTTGCCAGCCACGAAAGAGCTGTACCGGGCCTTCCTTTCGCACCAATCGTGACGTTGCCGATATCAAACCTGCATATTTGCCATCTTTTCCGCCTGCTTGAATCAGAGGCCTCACTGTATCTGCTGGTGCTTGTTACAGCCCAAAAACTAATGCCGCCACAAGCACGAGCAGTCAAGAGAATAGTTGATTCTCCTAGTCTCCCACTGGCACCAATGTACTGCTTGGCAAAATTAAACCCCATGAAATAAAAGGCCACACCTAATGAGTCTCGGACGATGGTGGTCGACAGTCCATTCCACATGGCCGCAATGCCTTCGTGGCACACGACTTGTGCTATGCAATCAAAAGCTCCACGATATCTCCACGATTGTATTTGATTAAGGTATTGCACTTGCAATCGATTGCGTACAAGCTCGACTGGGGTCACCAAGAAGGCGTTCACACCTCCTGCGATAGCCACCGCTGTTAACGATATCACTGTCGGCGTAAGCACTGGCTGGAAAAGCGGCACATAATGCAGCACATCATGGCGTAACGTGGATGAAGTGGTAAAAATAACGGCCTTGTACAAGCCCTGGCAAAAGAATGGAGGCACAAATCCTTTGTACAAACCACGAAGTGAACGGTCTGTTTGGCGCAATGGAAGAAGACGTGGAAACGATGGGGCGATAATTGGAGCCAGGGGTGGCATACACGAATGATTATTGTAACTAGTTATATCTCGTTTTTCGTAAAGTAATTCGGAGGATTCATTGAGATAAAAATGACAATCATTCCTCAACGATGATTCTCATTGGCTAAAACCTTGGCAAGAGAGAATCTATGCTAAAAAAACCTTGGCCACGAAAAACGCCCATTTCGCACGCCCTTGATCATCGTGGGACAAAACAGAATAATGGAGCACATAGGACAGGCAAAGCCGTTTCTAAAAATCTGGTTTTTGTGTAATATCGCCAAAAATCCAGAGATTTAGGAAGGTTTTAAACGGGGGCAAAAAATGAAGGCTATAAAAAGCTCAGTTTTGTCTTAGAAAATGCCCGATTAGCATTGCAAAAAATACTACGATGATGTCGCGTGTCTCAGCTACATTTCAATCCAACTTTCGCGTTAAACGATAGAGGGGTTGGAGAATGGCACCAATTTTTAGTAGTGCACATTCTCCGCCCGAACAGAGGAAGTACTGCCTAGCGACAGACACCCCCGAATTGCAATATTGTTCTTCAAATTCCTCACACAAACGGGGCCACTTCAAACGCACTTCTCGACTTAGCTGTTTAAGCCAGTTCTTGGCCGGGCCTTTCATTAGATCAGCGAAGATCAGGCATCTTTCAGCTTCCGGGGTCTTGTCCCTCAGAAAAGCTGACTTAGTCCGGCTTAACCAACCTCTGGCCTGATCGTCATCCATATCTTTGCCAGTGAAATCCTTCAATTCCGAGATCGCAGGCATTCGTACTCGGGTGATCGTTCCTGATTCACTGTCAAATGCCTGCGCGGAGGCCATATTCGCTCTACGAGGCATCTCAATGTCCAGATCATCTGGATCGAAATGTTGGCTGATCTCGCCCTCTGACTCCATGTCCACATCACTTCGCGGGGGTGATCGGTGAAATCGGTCCTGGTGATCGGCCTGACATATCGAACGAACGATTCCGGCTGATCGGACTGATTCCATCTCCACATCCACGGGTCTCTTGACCGATTTCTCAGCAGACTGATTCATATTCGGTGCCGATCGCCATGGTTGTCCTTGCCCAGGTGTGTACTGAGGCAATCCATACTGATCACCCGCAAATCGGTTCATCATTGTCGCGAACATGGCTTTTAGTTGCTCTGGGACCTCCGGCATGTTGGTTGGACCGGTATTGGAGGTCGGATTGGCCTGTGGCACTTCCTGAGCGTCTTCGAAACTATCGTCTGATCCGACTCTACCAGGTTCAGGCTTTCTCTTCCTGTTCTGCGACTCGGTCTTGGGGTCGATCTGCTGGATCCCTTTCGGGCCCAACGTCATACGTGTGATCCCAACCGAGGAGTCGGTGGAGGCCGCTCCAGATTGTGATGACGATTGATATATCGACTCAATATCCATAGGATACTCAACCAACTGTGATCGGTGCGAAGGATCCGCGATCGGCGACTGAACCACTGGGTTCGCCCCTAGTAACGAGGCAAGGTGATCATACAGAGTTGCCATAGCCTCTCTGATCGTCTCTTGATCCAGATCGAAAAGCATATTCGCATCGAAGGCACCAGTAGTGAAGCCAACTTCGTCGATCTGCGCCAAGAGGTTCCTGATCAGATCAAGTTGACTGCCTGTGATCACCGGCCGGGTCGCTCGACCTTCCAGCTTCCCGATGATCTTAGGTTTAATGATCTTCATCACTCGGTTGGTAGCTAGGAACTTGTGAAACTTTCGAAGATAGAACAATCGTTCCACATCTTGGACAGTGGTCTTCTCGGCTGGTTCGATCTTCTCTTCGTCTTCCTCGAAGATCTTCGGTTTAGGTTTCACATATTTTTTAGGTGGATCACAATGATCCGCCCCCATGTTTTTTTCTGTCTTTTTTCATTTTCTTCTTATGCATAGGATCAAGGTTAACACCTCGATCCTTTCCTGGGTTATAGTCAACTTTACTATAACCCAGATCGGCCCCGATCGGGGCCATATGGGGAGTTATTTCATCTTTAATCTCGACCTGGCACTCCACCGAACCAGGTCGATCATCGCTTCCTTTAGAAATGGACAGCATCGGAGGCGATACGCCTTCCTCCAATACACCCGAAAAAGTTTCCTCCACTTTGATTTTCACATCTTTTCCATCATCAAAGGAATCACGGTGATATCCTGAGTCACCAAGTGATCCGGGCACGCGCACCATTGTGGTGGAGCCGATTTCCAAATCCATGACCGAAGTCGTGGGTGGAATCCGGATACCCACTGGCCCGGACGACCAACTATCGGAGGGGGTACTCCGTCGATCCTGATCAGCATCGGAATCAGATGAATCACCATTGTGGTGACTGATCTGATCCTCCCGGTCATCTGGCCGGTCTTCATGCTCGTCAGGATCTATGTTTAACTTCATCTCACCTTGTGTACCCGTCGATCGGGGCTGATTACACTCACTTAGGTGGACTCGGTGACGAAAAGGATGATCTTGATCAGGTCGGAGGGTTTGACCTTCTCGAGACGGGGGGTGTCCTCGGGTGGAAATCTTCACCGGAGAACGGGTTGGGGTCGACACTTATTCAGTATCTAGGCACTGATCAGGAAAGTTCGTCTGATCAGGCCAGCCAATGAGAGAGAGATATAACGAAACCAAGAAAATGTGATCAATCCACGATCTTCCACAGTAATCCACAAACGTTATCTCCACAAAACCTTTACCAATATTCTTAACGTGTTCCAAACACGTGCGCGTTGCGGGTGAGGTTAGATCACCTAAGACAAACCCGTCGGGGGTCTTCCGGTAAGCCAAAATGCGTCTAAGCGCGTCTTAACCGGGAAATAGATGAGCAAGAGGGGACTAATCAACCCTGTGCTCCCAATGACCGCACACGTGGCAGAGCGACTCTTTGCTTTAGGGGGAAAATCTAAACCTGTTATTATATATGCAATGTCCTATACCTGTGTACCATACCTCAACTCATGCCTGACCTTTACTTCGAACCTATTTACTTCGTCGCACGGTTGCGTAACACTCTCTTGCCCATCCTGGCTGCACCTTCAAGCTGACCTGTACCGATTCTGCCCCGATCATGACCCGACTCTTCAGAAGATCTTCAACCCATCCTGATCTTCAACAAACGACCTTGAAACCACTTGAGACCTGCTCTTCAGCACTTGTTCACTTCATATATAGTCCGACCAAACCGAGAACTCACTTGCCCTTGCTTATCAACGCTGATCAAAGGCTGATCGGCCCTGATCACGATCGCCATAGTGATCGACCAGGTGATCAGGCCTGATCAGGCCTGATCAGCCCCTGATCACCTCGGGAACGTCCTGGGTCATCATCATTACGACTCCATTCATCTTCCAAACCATACTTCCGATCTTAATACACCGTCAGGACAACCATACCGCACTGATCTCGGCTGATCAGGCCTTCGGCCTGATCAGGCCTTGCCACATCATCTTCGGACCAACCAAAGGTTCACATCACTTGTATAACCTGTTAATCCACCTGCCCGATCTTCATTCATCATTTGATCTTCTTTCTCCGGGCATGACAAGCCGATCAGGCTGCAACCTTGTATCATAGCCGGCTTCCACCAATATACCGTTCGGAGATCGGCTGGTCACCTGCTCTTGGTATGCCATGTCAACAATCACCATTTCTTATTATATCCACGAGAACTCCACTTAGTGACTGTGACAACCATCGTGATCGTGATCTCCATCATTCTGCCAGTGCCTGGGACTGGGCTTAACGACCATATTTGGCTGATTCTTCCACGTCGTAAATATCCGTTGGCCACCATCTTTTCTTCTTGATCGTGATCAACCTTTTCCCACCCATCAACCGTCATATGTTGATGGGTGTTCTATCGTCACCAATCAACGGCCATGTGTGGTCCACTTCAGTCCCAATATTTCCCGATCGCTTCACCACACCTTCGTTCACGCTCGCTGATCCGTCGAAACTTACGACGATCAAGTTTTCCTCCGAGCCGACGACTGGTGGAGGTATGATGATTGATTCTCGCGGTTGCTTCCGAGGAGCGATCTCGATCAGAGCTTCATCGACTTCTGATCGGGGTCTGCTAGCGTACCGAGAATTTCTTCTTCACCCTTGGTCCATTTGATGATCTCCAATGTCTACTGAGATAACCGTACTGCCTATCGCCCAAGTCTTTCATCTATTCCGTTTGAAGACAATAACCAGGCCATAGTATATCGCCTAGACAATACTTTGATCGATCTGGTCACCAGCATAGAATAACAGACATCCAATATGCGTAGTAGTGCCAGCACTTCTTTATCCACTATGCCGTAATTGACCTCATTCGGTTACAACGTCCGGCTTGTAAACGTCACTGGACAATATACTCCGTCGTGATCTTGGACCAGTGCGGCTGATACTGCCCATTTACTGGCGTATAGAATCACCACGGGAATCTTTTCCGGATCGAAATGTTTCAGTATCGGAGTCGAAATCATCTTCGCCTTCAACATACTGAAAGCTACCATAGCTCGCTCCATATGACCTTCTGACCCTGGCATAGTTCGATCGACCAGCGATTCAGGCTTGAGATCCGATTCGTTGATCTCGATTTCGCAACTAGTCTCGTTCAGTGATTTTTCCACCTTATCACGCTATCGTAGTCTATGATAATTCACTTCCTTCAACTCGTATAAAATAGAAGCATATATCGAGAAGTCTTCGATAAACCGGCTATAATAATTCAGAAATCCGAGAAAAGACTGCATAGCTTTCAGTGATCGGGGAAAAGGAAGGTTACTGAGAGCACCCAAGTCTTTCAGGTTTGCTTTCAAGCCCTGAATCGACACATTATGGCCAAGGTAAGCAAACATGGGTTGGCCCCAGAAGTTCTTGACTACACTGATCGATAAATTCCAGCGTTCGCAAGTATCAAGGAGTCGTTCGACCTTATCACATAGCTAGCATTCCCATGATGTTGCCGTAACCAAGATGTCAACTATATATGATTGCCTTCCCAAAACCGATCGTCTCTGATCTTGGTCCGTTCACCTTCCGTAAACACATCATGCAGATCGGTGGCTTCTCGATCGGCACTGATCTGGAAATATCCATAGAGAGCATTGTCAAAGATCTGTGGAGCGTTCTTCAAACCGAACGACATCCGGTTCCATTCGAAAAGGCCGAAAGGTGTAACGAAAGCCGAAATCTCTCGAGTACGATCAGTCATTGAAACCGCCCAGAACCCGCTAACCATGTCTAGCAAACAAAACCATAAGACTTTATCTAGATCCTCAAGTAAATCATTTATCAAGGGCATCGGATAGACCATCAACTTCGTGAGGCGATTTACCATTCTATAGTCGATACAAAGTCGACGTTCTTTTTTATCACAATCACAATCGGCGATGCCCACTGCGGTGTTGTAGGTCGGATGATTTTTGTACTCAACAGGCCCTAGATCAAATCGTATAACTTTTCCCGGTATTGTGGCGCGACCTTGCAACAACGTTGAGCGATTGGTCTCGCATTTCCAACGTGTATTTCTCAATCAGCTCCGTGAGCAGCTGGGGATAGGGCATTACCCTTCCCAATCAATATATGACGCCTTTTCCAGATGATCTTCTTTAGCTAAACGATCTGCTCGGGAGTGTTCGCTTCGGGATCACCGACCTGTAGATCCTCCATGGTGACTTCTGGCATATTGGGCGATACTTCCGGCAAAACGGCCATCTGCTTCTCGATACCTTCAATGTACTGATCACCACCTTCGTGTATACACACTTGTTCATCTACCGGATCTACCAGCATCTTCTTGAGTCGCCCCTTGTGAATCATCCAACTGGTGGTCTACTTCAAGTTCACCTTCCTCTGTAATGACTTCGGCAGATTCATCTTCCTTTTTCTCCTCAAGATCGTTTCTGAGATCTTTATCATCTTTTTTGCTCTCTGGACCTGCTGTTTTCGGTGAGCCGGGTCTAATAATATTCAAAATTTGTGGATCACCACTTTCATGTATACATACTTGTTCATCTACCGGATCCATTCCCTCCGGTTCAGTATTATCTTGGGTCGCCCCTTGTGAATCATCCGACTGGTGATCTACTTCGGGTTCACCTTCGTCCTTAACGACTTCGGCAGGTTCTTTCTCCTTTTTCTCCGCAGAATCGTTTCTAAGCTCGTCACCATCATTTTCACTCTCTGGATCTGCTGCTTTCGGTGAGCCGGGTTCAATAACGCTCAAAATCTGTGGACCTTTATTGATCCGGCTTTCCTAACAGCTTGGTCGGAATAGTATATTCCGTCTTCTCAACCAAAGGTGAAATATCTTCGTCTACCAGGTCTTCGTCACAGATCAGGTCTGTGGTGGCTTGATAAGCCAGATTTTGCCATTCAATATATCTTCGTGATCCCACTGAGACATACCCAATCTGCCGAGGTACTTTCCCTTCCGGTAACCACATCCCTAGGATCATATCTTCGTGAACGATTAGCGACTGATCAGATATGTTACTAATCCTGATGTAACTTAATCTGCCAACGCCCTTTACGAACGTTGGTACCCATCGTTCACCACGGGTTAGCCGCAATTTCTGCTGCCGATCGCTCGACCGAATCATCACGTCAACTGATCGGGCTACCTCGATGTTTTCATACTGACCCATTTTGAGCATCCGCATATGAGTGCCATATAGAGGACGTCGGCCGGATAACTGTATTTGCAAATACCTCATCCGGAAGAGTCAGGGTTTCATGAGATAGGTCGAGGCGTATACCGGCTGGTACCATGAAATGCATTCCCAATATCGCGTCTTGACCGGCTAACCGCCAACCCAGGCGTTAAAATAGTAGACAAGGGAGCCTGCCAGAGTGATCTTTACACGTTACCGCCCTTCAGTCATATACGAACTTTCACCGATCCCAACACATTCTTGCCTCTGGGTAGTGTCTATACGACATCCCACCTTACGAGCAAAGGCGGAGTCGATAATCGAGACTTCTGCTCCAGAGTCAAATAGAATAGTGGCTTTTTCGTTGTTAATCTTCCCATTAGCTTTTGCTTGTTTAAACCACTTGTCGGGAGAGTGGTACGGCCAGTATCCTCGGGATTCACCGGGCAGTAGATCCAACTCCATGATCACGTCCGAGCGGGAATATTCATCCACTCTGAGACTGCGAATCGGACATCAATCGGCAAATTTGAATTAGAACATGTATTGTCGATTATCTCCTTTTCCTCAAACTTATTTCTGCTACCGATATATGCATAGATGCTGAACGTAGATCGCTCGGCTCGAACCAGATTCCAACCTGGCGAGCGATCTAGTTTAACATTTTCTCGACATCGGGTGGAAGCATGCCAGCATGTTTAGTCGGCACATACCACTTGCGCATCTGATTGAAAAAATCTTCAATCGGGCAAGCACCGGCATCGTGAATCTTCCCACAAGTTTTACACACGAAAAAACAATGATCCGAGGGGTGACTTTTACGATCACATTTTCCACACGTGATTCTCTTCCAGCAATCACGATCTCCAGGTTTAGTCGCATAGTGTACACATTTCTTGCGTGGTGGGTCCTGATCAGGTGGGGTCCCACCGGAATTTTGTCCATAAATGCCATTAGTCAATGATCTCGGACGGAATACTGGTTCTGTCGTAAAGATATGACGATACTTCTCCTCGTCTGAGCCTAAACTTGACTGACCACTTTCTTCTTCCGAACTGGAACTGTCCGATTCCTTCGCAATCATCCGGATCGCTCTAGTCGGTCGAGCCACTGGTGTCTTGCCATGGTCTGGGTGTGGTTTCGACCGATATCGGTTAGACCCTATCTCAACCTTGGGTTCTCGACTTTTGGATCGTTGTAGCGTTCTCAGGGTTAGTTCCAATTCTTCCGCGTTGCTTATACGAAGCAGGTTTAGCTGGTCAGTCAAATCACGCTTGTCCAAAGTGCCAATAAAGTCTTCGACATGTTCGCGAGCCATATTCGCGTGTCGTGGATCCTTGATCGTCATTTTAGCTTGCAGACCAGCAACATTCAACCGGTGTAAGTATTGAATCGGGGTTTCATCGGATCTTTTATTCATATGGTAACACTGTCTCGCGACAGATACCCCTGAGTTCCAATATTGCTCCTCAAATTCTTCACACAGTTGAGACCACTTCAAGCGTACTTCTCGGCTCAACGGTTTTAGCCAGTTCTTGGCCGGGTCCTTCATCAAATCAGCGAAAATCAGACATATTTCACCTTCCGGTGTCTTATCTCTCAAGAAGGCTGATTTAGTCCGACTCAGCCAGGCTCTAGCCTGATCATCGTCCATATCCTTGCCGGTTAAATTCTTTAATTCAGAGATCGCCGACATCCGGACTCGAGTGATTGTTCCAGAGTCACTATCAAATGCCTGCGCCGAGGCCATATTTGCCCTACGAGGCATCTCCATATCCAAATTATTTGGATCAAAGTGTTGACTGATCCCTCCATCTGATTCCATATCCTCATCGCTACGTGGAGGTGATTTATGGAGTCGATCTTGATGACCGACCTGGTATATCGATCGAACAATTCCGGCTGATCGAACTGATTCCATATCCAAATCCACAGGTTTCTTGGCTGGTTTAGCAGGCCCCGTGGGCATATCCTCACCCTCTTGCATCCATCCATCGTTAGCCACGGCGACTTGCTTAATGAATACTTGGTATAGAAGTCCCACAGGCACTTCCACACTTCGTAACATTCCTCCTGCTTTCCGTCTTCATTAGCAACGTAACGTTGCACGCTTAAATCTGAGTGTAGTGTCCCCTCAGGCTCGTCCCCACACCCGAACATTCCTCGCTGGACGTCATCAATAGTTTGCCTTGGTTTTCCTAGATGTAAAGGCCATCCAGGCCCATTCACCCCCCCCCAAAGGTTCCTCCCTTGTTAGCAAATGTTAAAAATGGTAATCCTGGGTGAGGTGGCCCGACAAGTAGTCGTGGCCGCCACCACCTCACCTTAGTCGTGGGAACTGGCTCGATGTGAGACCAGCCCCGTTTATCTTGAACAGAGTTCACCGCCGCACTTATCGCTGCAGACGGTGAACTCAGTAACCCGCGTTGGCTTGACGTTCTCCCGTCCGGAGGAGGAGGGCTGGCCCCGTGCCTAGGCTGTTCGTCTTCTTAATTTCGTAGCTTCGTACCTCTTGCCAGATCCTCCCCATCCTTGTTGGGTGAGGTCTTGGCTGCAAATTCGAAACTTCCTTGTCCTCCCTTCAGTAAAATTACACTCTTTTTTCGTGCAGTGAATTTGAGCCCTACCTCCAGGCCCGGGCCGTTCCTTGTCCCAGATATTTCTGGGACAGGAAGGGTTTAGGTAGGCCCAAAATACAGGACGGGCCTGACCTGCAATCTGGACGGGACGGGCTTGGGCCCTAATACAAACCGTCCGGGGTTGGACTGCAAATGGTAGGCCCGTTTATAAACGGGATGGATGATTGCTGACTCGTACTTAATACATGTACCGGTATTGTGGCGAAAACGGAAAAGCTTCTCCTGTAAACTTAGGCAATAAGTTTGTTCATACCTTTTTCTTAACGCTAGCATGGAAAGCGGCTCTGAAGAAGATGACAATGTGCTGTCCCTACGTGAAGAATTGCGGAAGAAATCGTTAGAACTCAAGCAGATTCAGAACGAGTTTGACGAATATACGCAGTCCAGCCACGAACTGGAACAAGAGCTGGAGCAGGAACTTTTCCGCTTGGAAAAGCGCAATGTCCATTTGCTGAACAAAAATCAGTACCTTGAGCGCGACTTGCAGCTAACGCGTAGCAAGTTGGAGGAGGCGCTGGACCAGACTCATAAATTTGAAGACGAGCTACAAGCCACGCGTGCCGAGCTTCATATTGCAGTGGAAGCTCGACGCAAGCTAGAGCAGCAGCAGGATGAACTGGAAACTCAAGTGCGTGTCTTACAGGCCACTGAGTCTGATTTGAGACACAAGATGGAGCGGGAGATGGAGGAGAAAGTGTTCTTATTAAATGATCAGGAGGAGCTTCAACGTGAACACGAAATGGCCACTGAACGCTTCCGCACAGAGATTATGGATCTCCATTCCGAGTTGTATGCTCTTCAGCAAAAGTACGAAGACGCCACGATAACGTCGGAAATCCGAGGATCATTCTCTGGAAACGACAGTATGGCTACAACACGCAGCCAGTCGGAAGACGATGATGACGGCTACGAGTCGAGCTTCAATGAGAATTCACAGCGGCACTCGACGGTGCATGAGCGTGCAGATATTAGTCGTGAAGTGCTGATTGAGTCGATGAGAGAGGCGATCGAAGCCCTTTCTTCTAGAGTGCAGGAGGAGACAGAGGCCCGCGCTGCCGCTGAAGCTGAGATACAGCATCTTCGCGAGAGTCTTGCTCACATGGAGGCAATGGAGGCAGAAATGACGGACATGACTGATGAATTGATTGCAAAGTCTCAAGAGATCCGTAACCGCGACGAACAAATCGAAGGACTGAGGGAGTCTATACTCAACATTCAGTCGGAAATGGTGGCACTCAATAACGAAAGCATCGAATTTACAGGTGAGCGCGAAAACATGCGAAACGAGCTTGAGGACAAGGAGATTAACATTAGTAGGCTAAAGGAGGAGCTGGATACCCTTAAATCACATTGTGATGATCTTGCTGAGAGTAAGCGCCAACTTGAATACCGCCTAGAACAAGAGAGCGAAACTGTTGATGAGTTGAAGGAGCAGATCAAGACGTGGACAAGAAATATGGAAGCGAGTGAGCTAGAGCGCAGTGAGCTCGAAAGAAAAGTACAGTCTGGAGAGGGTAAGATATCGCAAAATCGCAGGGAAGTGGAAGAGCTAAATGGCTTGAATTCAGAACTTCAAAAACAACTGGATGACGCTATCAAAAAAATATACGAGCTGGAATGTGCGCCCGCCGTATCGACCACTTCAAGTGCGTCAGCTTTCGTGGATGTGGTCAATTCAAAACGACTTAGAATGGAAATTGCAGCAATGCGGACTACTTTAAATTCTCTGTCTGCAGAAAATGCGCGACTAAGAAGTCAAGAAGGAATATCAACAAGTGTTTTACCGACAAAGCGGGTATCAGCTGAAGTGCTGCAAGTAAACTTCACGGCCGAGCAACTTGCGTGGAAATACTTAGCGGAAAGAAAGCGTAACGCTTCGCTACTTTCGAGGCTGCAGACTGTCTGCGGTAACATCCAAGTGTTTTGTCGTGTACGACCGGTTATTAACGAAGAGCTTGAGAAATCGTGGGGTTCGAAGCTAGCTGTAAATGTTGTTAATCAGTCAGATTTGGCTGCAATGGATATTCGACCTGACCGTTCTTTGCCCAGTGAATTTGTTGGGAATATAATCACTAGCGGAGAAATGGAAAAGGCCGTGACAAGTAATAGCTCATGGAAAGTGTTTACCTTTGATCGTATTTTGGGTCCAGACGAAACGCAGAATGACGTTTTTCGTGAAGTGGAGCCGATCGCGCAGTCTGTTGTGGACGGCTTCAAGGCGTGCATTTTTGCGTACGGGCAAACTGGTTCGGGAAAAACGTATACTATGGAAGGTACCCCGAGCGATCCTGGTCTGAACTATAGGATCATTAGTCACCTCTTCCAGTCGGTTCAGTTGCGTGGATCAATTTATACGCATGAATCCTACAACAATAAGGATAAAGAGGATGAGCTGAGCAGTTTGCAGAACACCACAGAATCATCAATTTTCCACGTGCAGGTGGGCGTGTTAGAAATTTATAATGACTCAGTGCGCGACTTGATTAACACGACTAATAAGTCCCTGGAAATTCGTCACGATTCGGCAACTGGTGATATATGCGTTCCTGATCTGACCATGACAAGTGTGTCGTCTCCTCAGCAAACCATCGACGTGTTGAAGACCGCACAAACAAACCGGGTAACGGGTAAAACCAACTCAAATGTGCACAGCAGTCGGTCACACAGTATTGTTATCGTGCAAATTTCGAAACGACGACCGGAAGGCAATGACGGCGATAAAGATCTTGATGTCGAAGAAGAAGGATATGGTAAGCTATATCTTGTGGATTTGGCTGGCTCGGAAAGAGTCAAGAAGAGTAATGTCAGCGGAGAAATGCTAAAGGAAGCTACTCATATCAACAAGTCTCTGTCAGCCTTAGCGGATGTAATGGAGGCGTTAGACAAGAAGATGGCTCACGTCCCATATCGCAACTCAAAACTGACGTATTTGTTGCAGGATGTACTGAACTCGTCGTGCAAGACTGTGATGATTGTTAATGTCGGTCCAACGATCGAAAATGCTAGCGAGACGTTCCGATCGTTGCAGCTGGCTGAACGCGTGCGCAATATTGTGGTGGGCAGAAACCAGATTGTGAAAAATAAAAAGGATATATTGTCTGCCAAGAAGGCATTTGCTGAACTTCAGTCTTTGAAGCAACAGATGCAAATCTCCAAGAGGAAGTATATGCAATCACAGCAATCTGTGGTAGCTCTGGTAAGTCGCTGTCGGTCTGCGTTTAGTTCGAAGAAGCAGTTATTCTCACGTCACGGTTCCGATGTCTCCTCTCCTATAGAAACGAGACCAAAAGAACCAATCGGAAAAACAGTCGGCAGCGCTGCAGAACCGGCTTAGGGCCTGGGAGACTCAAAACGAGAGCCTGAAAACTCAAAATGAGTCACTTAAACGACTTGTAGACGATTTGACCAACCAGCTTAAGGCTGAGAGGGAGACCAAACAAACCGAGACCGAGCAACGCGAAACTGCTCAACGCTTGCTTCGACAGCAAAATGCCAAGACTAGGGTGTCTTTGTCCCAGCAAGAGGCACAGCAGAAGCTTCTTCAACAGCGCGAAGAAGAAATTAAGAAGCTCCGACAGTTGTTGACAGAAGCCAGGCGACGAAGCACTAACTCCCTAATACCGCGACTGCCGTCATCATCGCCACCTATGAAGAAACCGAAAAGCTCTCGTCCTGCAAGCATATCTGGTAATCAGCATGATAATGAAAGCGCAGACGCAACTCGAGAATTAACCGCACACGTGCCTGCTAGTCGCGTCGCTAAAACGCACTCATTTGCTCGCAGATCGGCCGAGTCACAACTGCAGTCCCCCAACTCGTTAAACAATGGTTCTAGCACAAGTCAGAGTCCGCTGAGTGGCAAGCGCGCTAGTTATCTTGGTTCATCTGTGCGGGCAACACCTAAAACCAAGCAGGGTGCCTGGAAATGATTTCCCGAGTTGAAGCGAGAAAAGTGACGAAGCACGTGAAATATGAAGATGCGATAGAAGCAAAAGTCATTCAGGTAAACTCAGTATGGTGATCGATCGTAGATTACTGCCTCAGTCCATTCAGTAAGTAACCAGTGTAGGGTATCGATGTGTTCCATGAATACAAATGCTGAAAGGTTAGAGTGTGAACGACTGACCTTAGCATTTCAACTCTTAGAAAATCCTATGACGCCGTCGAAGATGCGTGTCTAGCGCTGACATTTACATTTGTACAAGAAGTGGCCATATCGGCATTTGTGTAGTCGGCTAAACTCCGAAGTACTTGCCGGAGCAAGCCTTTGTGTTGACTTACGTTGTCGAAAACGTGCAGCAGCTCAAAGAGGAGATCTTCTTGTTCTTCCGTAGCAGCCTCTAAAGCATCGCGATGAGAAGTAGAAGAATTAAGAATGCACTCCAGCACTTCACTAATCGCAGGTTTCACAATGTTGTCGAATGCCTTATCCTTCTCGTCATAATCATGCTCTTTTTCGGCCCCACGAGTGAAGGGTGGTTGAATTAATTCGGCTGCTGAATTTTTACTTTCATTAATAACCGTGCCGTGAAAACCTTGATCACTTTGGCAATTTTCCTTCAGCTCATCCTGAAAAGCAGCAGACGATAAGCGGATGGTGTTGAAATCCCATCCGCTTCCTACTGAAGCATTTCGAGTGCTGCTGCCACGTTGACTGTATGCCATTGGCAATGTACCATCACAATCTTCATTTCGACACGGGAGAGTGCAATTGTCTAGGTAGTTCTCGTTGCGCTGTGTACCGTCGTTGTCGACTTGACGACTCTGGCGGTTTCCTAATTGGTTTTGATCCAGAATTTTTGTAAGATGAGATATATGTTCAGCAGAACGAATGAACGGATGTTGAAGTAGCTCAGACGCTGTCGGTCGATCTTGCGGGATCTTTTGCAAGCAACATGACACAAAATCGGCGATTCGGGGCGAAAAACTTCCGTCCAACTCAGGTGGGTCCATGGTCGGAATCATAAATAACACTTTCATGGGGTGGATGCTGTTGTTCAATTTTAAACGTTAGCTCAGTGGCCTAACTATGTAAGGAAGATGACGTACTCAGCTAATGGAGGTGCACCTTTGGCCATTTCAATTGCAGTGATACCCAGCGACCAAATGTCCGCCTTAAAATCGTATTCCGACTCCTGAATGACTTCAGGCGCCATCCAGAAGGGAGTGCCTACAGCCGTATTGCGCTTCGTCATGGTCTCTGTAATCTGGCCTGCGACCCCAAAATCTGCAAGTTTGACATGGCCGTCTCCACTTAATAGCACGTTCGCAGCTTTGATGTCGCGATGGATCTTCTTCTCCGAATGCAAGTACTCTAGCCCTTTCAGCAGCTCGCGAAGAATAATAGCAATAAAAGTTTCATCCAGAGGACCCTTACGAATAATGTCCAGCACCGAACCGCCAGAGAGAAACTCCATGATGATCCTACTCCATGACAGCGATACTATCTATGTAACTCAACATATCGATGACTCATAATCGAAAAAGGGAATATACCCACCACAACTTTGTTCCCGCAATGAACGAGCCCGAGTACGTCGTAAGCTGGTCGCATGAGCATTGAGATAGCACGTGAATTTCCTAGCAAGAAACACAGAGCATCCAGTTCGTAATTGAGCAGTCTAAAATCAAACCAACACACGATAAACGCACCTGCTGTACGTCCTCCATATCGTCAGCAGCGGACTCGAGATCAATAATCTTTATGGCAACCACTTCATTTGTTTGTGTGTTAAGTCCCTTGAAGACCTCTCCAAATGCACCGCCGCCAAGGCGCTCTACTAGTTGATACTGCTCTGTCGGGTCTAGACTGCCACTCATCTTACAACTTGTACTTACACAACGAAATTTTATTCCGATGTCTATTGGTTGATTTCCAACGTCAATTACTAACAACAGTAACGTAGCGGAACGGATTATGTAGATTATTGCCGAGAACGTCTCTTAGCCAATCAAATTGCTCTATAATGTATTTCAAGCGCCTGATTGGCTAAGGAGACGAATTACACGGTTTATTGCCTATCCGATGCCCCTGATCAATGATTTGCTCGAAGATCTGGACAAAATTTTATGGATTTGTTCGCTAGACATGGCTAGTGGTTTCTGGGTGGTTTTACTGACTGATCGTGCTCGAGCGATTTCGGCTTTCGTTACACCCTTTGACCTTTTCGAATGGAACCGGATGCCGTTCGGCTTAAAAAATGTTCCACAGATCTATCAGAGATTGATTGACAATGCTCTCTATGGATATTCCCAGATCAGTGCCGATCGAGAAGCCACCGATCTACATGATGTGTTTACGGAGGGTGAACCGGACCAAGATCAAAGACGATCAGTTTTGGGGAGGCGATCATATATAGACGATATCTTGGTTACGGCAACATCATGGGATTAGCTATGTGATAAGGTCGAACGACTCCTTGACACTTGCGAACGTTGGAATTTATCGATCAGCGTAGTCAAGGGCTTCTGGGGTCAACCCAAGGTCGCTTATCTGGGGCATAATGTGTCGATTCAGGGCTTGGAAGCAAACCCGAAGGACTTGGATGCTCTCAGTAACCTTCCTTTTCCCCGATCACTGAAGGCTATGCAGTCTTTACCCGGATCCCTGAACTATTATAAGGTTTATCGAAGACTTCTCGGTATATGCCGCTATATTATACGAATTGAAGGAAGTGGATTATCATGGGCTACGAGAACGCGATCGAGTGGGAAAGTCACTAAGTGAGACTGGTCGCAAAACCGAAGTCATCGAATCTTTTCTCGGATCCCAGAATTATTATAGCCGGTTTATCGAAGACTTCTCGATATATGCTGCTATATTATACGAGTTGTAGGAAGTTGAGTATCATAGGCTACGAAAGCGTGATCAGTTGCGAAAGTCACTGAACGAGACCAGTCGCGAAACTGGTATCAGCGAGCCGGATCTCAAGACTGGATCATTGATCGACCGAACCGTGTCTGGGTCAGAAGGTCATATGGAACGAGCTATGGTAGCTATCAGTATGTTGAAGGCGAAGATGATTTCGACTCCGATCACTACTACGCATATTGGATGTCTGTTATTCTATGCTGGTGACCAGATCGATCAAAGTATTGTCTAGGCGATCTACTCTGGCTTGGTTATTGTCTTCGAACGGAATAGACGGAAGACTGGGGCGATGGGCAGCGCTGTTATCTCAGTGGGCCTTTGAGATCATCAAATGCACTAAGGAGGAAGAAGAAATTCTCGGTACGCTAGCAGTCAGTATCACACCCTGATCGGAAGCCGATGAAGCTGTGATTGAGGTCGCTCCTCGGAAGCAGCCAAGAGAATCAATAATTATACCCCCACCGATCGTCGGCTCGGAGGAAGATTTGATCGTCGTAAGTTTCGACGGATCAGCGAGCGTGAAGAAAGGCGTAGGGCCTTTAGCGCGTTGTTGTGGAAATTGGCGGAATGGACTGTAATATCTGCTGGTTCAGACTATACCCCGGGCATCACGGTCAATGAAGCCAAATACCGTGGTCTGCTATTAGGTTTGGACTCCTGCAAGAGCAAAAGAGTGGAAGGGTAATCATATGTGGAGATTCAAATCTGGTAATTCGGCAGATCCCTGGAGAAATCGATTGCAAGGCTCCGCGTTTGAAGTTGTTGAATGATCGTGTTATGAAAGCTCTACGCGGATGGCCAAGTCATGACCTCTTACACGTGAAACGTGACTGGAATTGGAGTGCTGATCACCTAGCCACGATGGCCATGCGTTATCAGGCTGGATCGATGATCACCGATAAAGCACTGCTAGAGGAATTGGTCGAGATCAAAAGGTTGCCCGAGCTGATTCATGCGGAAGATAAACAGGAAGAAGTCCAGGTCTCGATCATGACGAGGTCAAGAGCCAGATCAACACCTAGCAAGCCACTTTCTCGAGAAAGCCTAACAGAAGAAATAGTACAGGAGATGCGGATTGAAATAATTCTCAAGGCACAAGACGAAGAAAAATGGATCGTTGATTTGAAGGCTTTTCTGAATGGAGACTTGGAGAAATTGAGCCAGAAGGAAGCAAAAGATTGTGTCAAGATCGCGTCCAGCTATGAGATTGACGAAAACGATTTGTTGTTTTACTATACTCAAGCTGATCAGGCTGACGCAGATCTGGACCGATCAGCGAGACTTGTGATTCCGGAGACCTTACAAGCAGATATCTTGCATCATTATCACGTCAGTTTAGAGGGTGGTCACCAGGGCGTGGGTCAGACGTACCACAGGATTCGCAAACACTTTCATTGGAGAGGTTTATATCGAAGTGTCCAAAAGTTTGTCAAAACGTGTACAGATTGCGCAACCGGGAAGGGTATGCCGAATATCCGGGGTAGATCACCCGGAAACATCCAAGCGACTTACGCTTTCCAAGTGATAGCGATGGATCACATACCTTCCTTGCCGAAATCGTTCAAAGGCAATACTGAACTGCTGATTTGGACTGATCTTTTTCCGGGATTGGTGATCGCGAAAGCGGGATCTACCCGAACAGCTCAACAAGTCGCCTGCAGTTAAGAGGAATGTGTTTTTAGGCGGTTTGGAGCAAGTGAGGTGATCAGGCACGATCGGGAACCAGGTTTCATGGCTGAAGTTTTTCGATCATTCAATCAGAGGCTTGGTCAGAAACAAAGCACTACCATGGCCTACCGTCCGCAGGCGAAGGGCAAGGCCGAGCGCATGGTGCAGACGCTAACCAGAGCTATTAAGATGTATGTCACGGATTCTGCTCAACAAGATTAGGATGAGTATGCAGAGAAACTGGTATTTGCGTTAAATTCTTCTTTCGATCGGATCAGGGGAGATACTCCGTTTTACTTGGCGCATGGTTGGGACCCCCGGTCTACTATCGAATCGGTGATTCCCGTCGGATGTACCTGAGGCCGTGATCGCGAAGCTCGTCGATGGCGCATGGGACTCCAACGCCATTATCAATATACGCGAGAACAAGTGAATGAACGGCTGTGGAAGGCGATTCAAGAGAGAGCTGATCGGAATAACGATCAAGCTGATTCGCATAATATTGAACCGGGATCTAGGGTCTGGCTTTACTTGGATCGTGTGAAAGAAGGATGCGCCCGGAAGTTAGCGCATTTGTAGCATGGACCAGGTCGTGTATCCGAATTGATCGGCGACCATGCTGCCCGGTTAATCACGGCTGGTACCAATTACGGAGTTTTCCCGATCGTCCACTTGTCGAAGCCGAAGCTAGTCCGTGAATACCCCGATCGCCCAAAAACCAGGTTGTCGTCCGATGATCAGCCAAGGTTTGACTTCGACGAGGCTATCTTGCCCGAAGAAAGTTGGGAAAGAACGCTGGATCAAAATGAATTTGAAGTTGAGAAGATTTTGGATACCCGGTCAGGCAAGAGGACCCGATTTGGTCGAACCCATCGTGATTATTTGGTTCAGTGGAAAGGTTACGACGATCAAGCATGGGTAGATGAACGGGCCCTCAACGGTGGAGCTTTACTAAGGAAGTTTAAACGTGATCGGGTGAGACGAAACTGATTTGGAGCTATGCAAACTCACGAAGAAGGCAACCAGGAGTCTTAATAGTCTGGGTTGACATATCGTGACGGATCAGCCAATGGTAATGGTTAAACCAGTTGAGATCAAGTTGATTGAGCTGGTTCAGAGTCAGAAGATATGTATATGCATATAATTCTCGAAAACTACATTCGCGTGCATATGAACGATTGATCTATAAGATGAAGATAGCGCTGGAACCTGGACATGAAGTGTGGATATGGAACATGGAAGTTATGAGAAAGTTGTCGTGATATATTAATGATTAAAAAGAGAATGAAACGAAAGCTGGTTATCACGATAATTACGGAATATACTTCGCGCGCATACGGGAGATCTTGAGCGCCGGATGATCCATGGGGCTTAAGCGGTATTGGTTCCGCCAGGGCTCTTGACGATCGGCGAAGTCCAAAGCATCACGCAACGTGCCGATCGGAGTCGGGTTCCCATGACCAGGATACCGATCCCCGCCGTCGGCCTTGACGCCTCGCATTTCCGCCCGGCGAACAGGCAGATGCAGCATGGCAGGGAACAAGAAAATGTCCAAGTCGCATTCGCCGCGCTAGACCCCATCGACCACATAGTCGCAGATCACGGCCCAAGAAGCTCCGTCTTTGGTGCGTCGGCGCTTGCGAGCATGGAAGTAATGCTCAAACCAAGCGTCCTTACGCATGGCCGAAGTGATCGGGAAATGGTGAGTTGCCTCCCATAGCGCCTGACCATGGTCCCGGTAATACGAAGCCAGGTGTTCTTTCAGAGCTCCGAACCAGGGGCGATCAGGAAAGTGCAATCCGAGCATAGGCTTTGCGAGAACCTCCCAAGGCTCTGAATCGATCAAGAGTTTGATGGCCCCGGGTTGCAGCACGACAGATTGCCAGTGTTCTTCCTTGGGTGCCGACGACCTGATCGGGAAATCCACCTTGGCGGACAGGACCAACAGCGAGGAACGAGTTTGCGTCTTACCAAAAGAACCAAAGGCGTTAAGTCCCATAGCTGATCAGCACTCCAGGTTTGTCGGGTCGCCAGCAGGGCCTTCGACGGTTTACCCTTCATAACGACGTACAGATCCATGAACTTCTCCTTCGGATCATAGCTGTAGTCGTCTTGATGGATCGGTGATTTAGCCGCTGGGACGAAGACGCCAGTGAAGTTGGCCGGGCTAGTAGTTGGCCTCGTACCGACGGCCGGAGGAGCACTAGAAACAGCCGGAACCGGTCACTTATCTTCCAAATAGTCCTCTTTATCGCCGTCCGAGTCAAGCAGAGCGACGGCCTGGGTCAGCGAGGCTGAGCCCGACGAGGTCGTCACCGAAACTCGACGATCAGCGCCGCGTGATCTGGCTAGAGCAGTTCGTGTTCGCTCGTCCAAATCTGTCGACTCATCATCAGATCTAGCGATGAGGCGAGAGCGCTTGGCAGGAACCGTCCTCCTTTTCGACTGGCTTGACCGTTTGACCCAAAATCGACGAGACCGGTCTCGAAGCTGGTGGCGGACGGGATGGTGTTGACTCAAGAGCCGCTGCTTCGCTGATCACTGGCTGATCAGCATCCACGTTAATCGGCGAAAAAGAAGCGACGGAGAATGTGGGCGACGGCGGGCCGGATCCAAGAGACTAATGAGATTGCGTTCCGGCCGGAACAAGAGAGCTGACCAGCTCGGGGACTCCGCGCAAAGCCGTCTGGAACGACCCCGAATCAGCGTTCGGGTCAGTCCACCTTCCATTGTTAGGTGGGCGATCTTCTTTAAGTCGTCATGACGTTAAATCCAAGCGCGTTCATCAAGCTCCAGGGTTTCAAGCTTATCCCGAGCAAGATTAAGCTCGCGCCGGTGATCGTCAGCTTCTTTCTGGTTTTCGCTCAACCGTTTCTGGATGCTGGCACGGCCGATGCGCGAATCGGAAAGTTGTTTTACCAAGCGCTGGACCTGTTCGTCCGTATGACGCATCTCGACCTCCAAGCGCTCCACTTCCTCGGCGGTGCGAATCTTGTTCGGGAGTAGCTGATCGTGGTCACGACGGTGGTCATCGAGCAGTTGCAAATGACCCACCATCTCGACCATCGAATGCTTCATTGCCCCGATGCGCTCGTCTGAAAGCAAGGATAGAAGAAGTTATATACATATTGTGGAAGAAGCAGATGGGTTGGACATACCTTGATTGCTGACGGTGACAGATAGCGAGCGAATCATCGATTGCTGGGAAGCAACAGCATCGGAAGGTTTAGCTGAGACCGCAGGCAGCGAGATCAGCTGGCAACTGATCTCGCTCGACTGTTAAATCGTGGACGCGGTTTGTCATGTCCAGCAAATCACGATCAAGTCTGTCGTGATCCAGTTGTAAAGTCGATAGCTGATGTGCCAGGTCGGCGGAATCGCGCTCCAGACGATCTATGATGACCTGACGATCGAGCAAATCGGCACGAAGCGTCCGGTTAGCCTCGCACGAAGAGATAAATTCAGGAATTGCGCTCTGGAGCCCCAATCGCAGTCGGCTAGTCTCTATGGACCCTAGCGTAAGCGAGCCCGTCACCTCCACCAGACGAGCCAGTTGCTCCAAATAACCAACAGGGCGAATCGGAGATGGCCGAGCAGGGAAACTTAGCGGCGGGCGATAAGAAGTCAGGGTCGTCGTCGGGGAGATGAAGCTGGTCGTGATCGTGGCGGCGGCGGTCGAGATCGGAGAAGTCGCAGGACTGGCTGAACGTGGTCCTCAGAGACGAGACGCTGGTCGGAGAGGCAACCGAAGAGGCAGGGAACGAAAGAGGAGGCCGATGCGAATCGGACATGGCTGGTCGCTAAGGTTCCACGCGCACGTGTTTGAAACACGTTTTTAATATTGGAAAGATTTTGTGGATATAACGTTTGTGGATTACTGTGGAAGATCGTGGTTTGATCGCGTTTTCTTGGATCCTTGTTGTCTCTCACTCTCATTGTCTGTTCTGATCGAACGAAGTTTCCCGACCACCCGAGGACACCACCGTCTCGAGAAGGTCATCCCCTCCGACCTGATCAAGATCATCGTTTTCTTCAGTGGAGATTCGGAAATGGATGAGTATCCGGAAGAGTCAGGGTTTCATGAGACAGGTCGATCCGTATACCGGCTGGTACCATGAAATCCATTCCCAATATTGCGTCTTGACCGGCTAACCGGCCAACCCAAGCGTTGAAATAGTAGACAAGGCAGCCTGCCAGAGTGATTTTTACACGTGATCGCCCTTCACTCATATACGAACTTTCGCCGATCCCAACACATTCTTGTCTCTGGGTACTGTCTGTACGACGTCCCACCTTACGAGCAAAGGCGGAGTTTATGATCGAGACTTCTGCTCCAGAGTCAAATAGAATAGTGGCTTTTTCGTTGTTAATCTTCCCAGTAGATTTTGCTTGGTTAAACCACTTGTCGGGAGAGTGATACTTCCAGTATCCTCGGGACTCACCGGGCAGTAGATCCAACTCCATGATCACGTCCGAACGGGAATATTCATCTACCCTGAGACTGTGAGTCGGACATCGATCGACGCAATTTGAATTGGAACATGTATTGTCGGTTATCCCCTTTTCCTCAAACTTATTTCCGCTACCGACATTTGCATAGATGCAGAACGTAGATCGCTCGGCTCGAACCAGATTCCAACCGGGCGAGCGATCTAGTTTAACATTTTCTCGACATCTGGTGGGAGCATGCCAGCATGTTTAGTCGGCACATACCACTTGCGCATCTGATTGAAAAATTCTTCAATAGGGAAAGCACCGGCATCGTGAACCTTCCCACAGGTTTTACATACGAAAAAAACAATGATCCGAAGGGTGACCTTTACGATCACATTTTCCACATGTGATTCTCTTCCAGCAATCACGGTCTCCATGTTTAGTCGACCCACAATGCACGCATTGCTTGCGAGGTTGGTCCTGTTCAGGTTGAGTCCCACCGGATTTTCGTCCATCAATGCCATTAATCGATGATATCGGACGGAATACCAGTTCTGTCGTAAAGATATGACGATACTGCTCCTCGCCCGAGCCTAAACTTGATTGACCACTTTCTTTTCCCGAACTGGAACTGTCCGATTTCATCGTAATCATCCGAATCGCCCTGGTTGGTCGTGCCGCTGGTATATTGCCCTGGTCCGGGCGTGGTTTCGACCGGTACCGGTTCGATCCTACCTTGACCTTGGGTTGGCGACTTTTAGCCCGCTGCAGCGTTCTCAGGGTTAGTTCCAATTCTTCCCCATTGCTTATACGGAGCAGGGTTAACTGATCAGCCAGGTCGCGATTGTCCAAAGTGCCAATAAAGTGTTCGACATGCTCGCGAGCCATACTCGGGTGTCGTGGATCCTTGATCGGCATTTTCGCGAGCAGACCAGCCACATTCAGCCGGTGTAAGTATTCAATCGGTGTTTCATCGGATCTTTTTTTCAAATGGAAATACTGTCTCGCGACAGACACCCCTGAGTTGCAATATTGCTCTTCAAATTCTTCACACAATTGAGGCCACTTCAAGCGTACTTCTCGGCTCAGCTGTTTTAGCCAGCTCTTGGCCGGGCCCTTCATCAAATCAGCGAAAATCAGGCATCTTTCATCTTTCGGTGTCTTATCCCTTAAGAAGGCTGATTTAGTCCGACTCAACCAAGCTCTCGCCTAATCATCATCCATATCCTTGCCGGAGAAATCTTTTAATTCCGAGATCGCCGACATCCGAACTCGAGTGATTGTCCCAGAGTCACTATCAAATGCCTGCGCCGAGGCCATATTTGCCCTACGAGACATCCCCATATCCAAATCATCCGGATCAAAATGTTGACTGATCCCTCCATCTGATTCCATGTCCACATCACTACGTAGAGGTGCTTTATGGAGTCGATCTTGATGACCGACCCGGCATATCGATCGAACAATTCCGGCTGATCGAACTGATTCCATATCCACATCTACAGGTTTCTTGACTGGTTTAGCAGTGGATTGGTTCATGGTTGGTATCGATTGCCATGGTTGTCCTTGCCCAGTTGTATACAGAGGTAATACGCATTGTTC
>MIQA02005562.1:0-45115 GCA_001887855.2 Sclerospora graminicola
ATGCGCTATCACGACGCCCCGATTACGAGACAAAACCGTCCGTAACCGAAGCAATCAGTGCAAACGCGATACGTTGCACCGATCTGTCTTCGCCGCTTGTGCGACAAATACGTCAAGCGTACGAGAACGACGAGGAAACTCGCCTACTGATCGATTACTTGAGTGATCAATCAGATCGGAAACGCAAGGAACTCCCTGAGTTCCTTCGCGCATGCGTGCATCGCTATCAATTGCACGATGGTCTGTTGCTTTACAGCACAGACCAAGATGATGTAAACCGCATTGTCGTTCCAAACGACGATGATCTCAAACATCAACTTTTGTTTGAGTACCATGATGCACCGATTTCGGGGCATCAGGGTCGAGAGAAGACGTATGCTTCTCTCGCACGCGATTTCTACTGGCGTAACCAATACAAATGGGTACGTAAGTACGTCCGCGCTTGCGAGATTTGCCAGCGCGTCAAGCCCGCACAGTCAGCGCAGGCTCCCCTCCAATCTCTGCCGGTTCCGACAGAGTGTTGGAAGTCCATTTCTATGGATTTTATCTTTGGTCTTCCGGCTGATCACAGTCGGAAAACAGGCATTGTGGTCTTTGTAGACCGTTTCAGTAAGATGGTTCATCTTGCTGCAGTGTCAGCGAATGTCACCGCTGCGCAAACGGCGCGGATATTCGTTGACACGGTATTCCGTTTACACGGAATGCCGGAAAACATAGTCTCGGATCGTGATCCAAGATTTACAGGGCGTTTCTGGCAAGAAACGTTCTCGTTATTGGGCACGCAGTTGAAGATGTCAACCGCGGACCATCCGGAAACGGATGGGCAGACTGAGCGCGTTAACCGCGTTCTCGGCGACATGCTGCGTTCCTACGCACATGCCTTCGAGCAGTGGAGTGATTATTTACCACTCACTGAGTTTGCTATAAACAACTCGGTGCATGCTTCTACCAAGCACACACCGTTTTACGTGAATGCCTTACGGCATCCACGAACCCCGGCTTTACTTGGCGGTACGCCAAATCTAAGTGGGGGAGGGACCCGCTCAAATTCAAAGCGAGTCGAAGCACAAGCTGCAGCTGCAACTTGTGAAGAAAAACTAGAGTTTTCTACTGTTACCACAGAAGAAACAAAAGCAGTTTCAGAAACCGAAACCGCTTATGCGGAATATGTGTCGGCGGCAATGGCTGCTGACACTGAAAACAGCCCATCCACTGCCAACAAAGCAGTAGATGAATTCGTATTACAACGTCAAGCTGTAATACGCTATGTGAAAGACGCGCTTGCTTCCGCTTTTGACAAGCAGAAGCAGAATGCAGACAAAAATGGACGAAAGAACACAAATTCTTTTGAAAAAGGTGAATTAGTTATGTTATCTACAACTAATCTGCCTACACATGCAATAAGCAACTTCCCTACACGGAACTTGCTCCCTAAATTCATTGGGCCCTTTAAGGTCCAAGGGGTTAAAGGGAATGCCTATACCTTAGACATTCCCGCGGCCATGCGCCTCCACCCAACGTTCTACGTTGGGAGGCTCAAACCATACCGATCGTCTAAGGACGAGTCGCATCACCACGGCGAATGCCGTGCTTCTTCAAGTCTCCCAAGAGAGACTTGTAGTCGGCCTCCAACCGCTGGTGGGAAGCCAGAAGACCCTGGAGAGTTTCCACCTCCAACTTTAGACGGTCAACGTCAAGCATCAGAAGATCACTCTTCTTCTGCATCACAACTTGCGCATCGAGAATCTCACGAATCTCGTCACGATGATAACGATACGTTTTCATCGAATGGCACATGTCCTCCCGCAAAGAGTCACACAGCTTCTCCAAGATGCGGACCTGATGCCCATGCGCCGCAACGACAGCGCCGAGGGAACTATCAACCCCCGCCGCCCCTGATTGACAGTCAGGGGAACAAGCGCTACATTCTCGAGCGCTTGCTTTCGAAGCGCTCGGTTCCCTATAAGAAGGGGCAGCGTACCGAGTACTTGGTGCGTTGGTTGGGATATTCCCAAGAGTTTGACTCTTGGGAACCGATCGAGGTGTTGAGGGCGGATGCCCTTGACCTCCTGCGTGAGTTCGAGAAGGATACTTCTCCTCGAATTCAAAAGAAGCGTCAACACTAAGTGTTGATGAGGGCGGCACGCCCACGTTAGGTGCTGATGCCTGCGAAGCTTCCGATGCCTTAAGAGCATCGACATAGCACTTAACTTCAGCAGGTACTGAGAAGCCTCGGTACCCTCTAAGATCCTTCTCGGTCAGCCGAGGAGCTCCAGGGGGACAACACGGGCATTTCATGCTCGAAGGAACCCCACAAGAGAAACCCTCTTTAATGCAAGTGAAATGGACATACTCCATTTTACCTGTTACCGAGTACTTTAAAAAGCGCTCGCGGTTTGCGTGAACCTTCTTTACGTACCTGTCGGGATCCTTGTTGTAATTCTCAACAAAGGCATTCCAACTCTGAGTAAGGGCGTCTTTGTCATCCTTACTATTTTTCGACCCTTTCCGGTTCGTATAGTGACGAGCCTGGTAGAAAAGGTCGATGAAGTACCGACGTCTATCGTCAGTACTGCGATCGAAACGACGATTGCGAAGGTCCTCGCAATCGTCAAGGGCATTAATGTCAAACAGTGGGTATTGACAATCACGTTTCATATGCCCACCACTATCATAGGCAAGAGCCATGCAGGGGTCCAAAACCCCACTTCGTACGGAACATAACGTTCTACACGACTCAATGAATCGGAAGCAGTGTAAGCCGCTTCCGCACGATGTTTCTTGGTGGGGGGGGCACCACCTACCGTCTCAAAGCCGTCTTCGCTACGACCCGGCGAATGACGAGGTCCAGGAGGAGCCCTACGCTCCTCATACCACCGCTTCATCGAATTATCGCTGTCGTAATCGACGGCGTCAGAAGCCACTTCGCCATCACTTAACGGCGAAGCGATCCTGGTGGTCTTAACCCCACTAGAGTAGCTGACAGGGACATTATCGTCCTTGCCCCCATACTCGGAGTCGGATGACTCCCCGAAGAGGTCGTTAAACTTCTTCTTTGACACCCGCCTTGCGGCAGGTGGAGACGCGGAAGACGCTGCATTCGCGACGTCTCCCCGCCCTCGCTTAGACACTGCTTCCACAGCGTCTGCCACGAGAGACAAGCGATCTTGTGAATTTGCCTTGCGCCTCGAAACTACGTTCGAAGCGTCGGCATCCGACGACACTTCCGCATGCGATGCAGAAGTGATATCCGTTTTCGATGCATCGGCAGTGCTCGTATGAGCGCCGCTGCGTTTGCTGACCATCAGATTACTTCTGGTCAAGATGAGTTATAACTGAATATCGTTATGACCAACAAGTGCCACCACTCGATTGGCCAATATTACGATATATTATTGGCCAACCAGCTTGAGTGGGGGGTGATGTAATGGGGTACCATTACATAAGTGATATTTGAATAGAAATATCACAGTTCAATTTCAGTCGTAATACATGAAATTGTGAACATTGGATTATAAGTTGTCATAATCCACCTTTGAGAACAGATTCTGATATAATTGAATCTGACAAGTCATCTAATGATAAAAATATCATTAGATCAGTTTTATACTACATGTTACTATGATTAGTCTAGGTCTAATTATACTAGTTAGCTCTTAACCACTCATAAATATATTCACTCTTAAACTTACCTTCTAGCACTCACACCTCACAGTATATATATATATCATTATATATATATACTTAATCGATTATAATTAATATATTGATATTTTCTTAACTGGGTTTATTTAAAGTAAACTAAGTAGGACCAAATTACATTTGGTCCAACACAATTTGCACGCTTCCTCATTGCAAACTAACAGTGTAAGCCGCGTAACAGCAGCCCTGTTACAGAAATCCACCTTGCATTTGACGGATCTTGCAGAAGAAACTTGCGCATTTGCGCTGTGGCGATGTGTTGTAGAGATGAGAGGTGTGGAGAGTTTGTTTGGCAACTACGATCGAATAAATTTATCTAACTTTGGGGCAAAATAATCGTTAAAAAAAGATGCAAAATCACGTTCCCACTGGGAATCGAACCCATAACCCCTGAGTAACAGCGGTGCTTCTCACCATTGAACCGCAACGCACTGTACTTTTTATGGCAAAAACTGCTGCCTTTGGGTTAAGAAAATTCACACAAACGAAAAGATTGCAACCATTTTGGAGAAATGGCGATTTTTGTGTTACGGCTTATTTTCTTTGAGCTACGGTAATACACTGCGGCTCATAATTCCTGAAACAAAAGGAACATTGAGATTTCTCGGTCGCTACTAGGCCGATTAAGCTACTGATTGGATATGTTGTACAAAAAGTAGAAAAAAAGTCGAGGTATATGTAATTCAGCGCGATTTCGACAACGTTCGACGCGCTTACATACAAGGACCTGTTTGGGCTCTGGCTCATAAATGAAGAAACAAAAGCAATACATTTTTAAGTCAAATAATATTTGCAATACATTTTAGAGTGATGGTCACTATTTATTAACTAAATTTTTGTATACAATTTTCCATGATGTCGTTCACCATGACCTTGAGGCACCGTCCTTGCATGAAAGCAATAAGTCATTGGAGCATTGGATGCTGCACCGAATTCCACTCTATATACTTCGCTTAGATGAGCGCATTTTAAATTAGGTATAAAATCTAGAAAATCGATCAACATACTAGTATATCCATCCTACTCGATCGTAAAACCATTTTCTTTCATTTAAATGACGAAGAAAAACACGATTCTTACGTTGCTGTACGTGGTAAGTCGATACTGTAAAACATTAAAACATTTTCATGAGTCGATTTTCAACTTCAGAAGAAAAAAAAACAAAAATATGTACGCACCTGTTACTACACGTATGTGCTCGTGGATACAAGCACTCACAAGCCGGCGCAGATCCCGAAGCGCGAGTTTCCGCCGCCAACCTAGGGGCGGGAAGGGGGATCGTCACGCGCAAGACAGTGGACAGAACTTCCAGCCTAACATAGGCCACGAATGCGCCCGCGCTCCTCGGGTCACGACGACATCATGGAAAATTGTATGCAAAAATTTAGTTAATAAACAAGACCATCACTCTAAAATGTATTGCATTCATTATTTGACTTACAATATATTGCTTTTGTTTCTTCATTTATGAGCCAGAGCGCAAACAGGTCCTTGTATGTAAGCGCGTCGAACGTTGTCGAAATCGCGCTGAATTACACATAACCTCGACTTTCTCTCTACTTTTGTACAACATATCCAAACAGTAGCTAAATCGGCCCAGTAGCGACCGAGAAATCTCAATGTTACTTTTGTTTCAGGAATTATGAACCGCAGTGTATATATGGCTGATAAGAGCACACTCGGTTAGCGTAAAAATCCTTGGTTGTACTATGCCTTTGTTCTACGTCCTTTTATCTCACTTGCCTACACTATAGTATAATGTGAACTAGTGACTAAAACATAAACGTGTAAGCAAAATATTTTACGACGCTGACTGCGTTACATGACCTTCATTCGAGAGAAGATTTCCCATCTTGGAGCTCCAATATTCTGTGATCAAGCCTGGAATTTGCTTCAAATTATTGATGGGCTCCCACGTGGTTTAATCTTCTTTGCCCTGACGCTTACGGTGTCCGATGGCTGCTTGGACCAATTGTCCTTCCGTAACGTCAGCACGGAGTACCTTGACGGCTTACTGCTGGTGTCTATCGAAAGACAAGTCATTAGAAATCAAAGCCGCGGATGAAGGTGCACGAGATACACGCGTCAAGAGCTAGACAGGCGAGGAAAAGCAAGCATGCGAGTGCGGCGAACACAAACGGCGATGTGTGAGAGGTACTTTTGAAACAAAATATGTATTAAATGCATTTTCTCTAATCAACACCAACAACTTCGTCGGACAGATGGAAGTGATCTGCACCTCTCTATAGTGGCGGATTAACTTTTGGTTCCGATAAAGTCTGTTGGAGGTCTCTCTAAACCAACTACCTCATTTTGATTGGTCAACAGAGGGCAGCTGATGGGCTGGATAGACTTATTATTAGTTTAAAAATTGTCAATTGCTAACTGATTTACTAAATGCTAAATATAAGTTTCAAGTTGTGTGGGAGAAACGATCATACTCTACTATGACAGTAAAGCTGACCTTGTTTCGGTTAAACACGAAGTACATCGGAGTAAAAGAGAGCTAGCGAGATCACTCTTGTTGTGTATTTAAAAAACGTTATCGATGCAACACGCTACAAAACTGCAATATTTTTGTGGTCTCTAGTTCTAGATGACCACAACTTGAGACGCCGCTTCAAGATACGCTCCACAGCGTTTATGACGTCGAATGGCACATGTTGTAAAACTCATTGTAGTTTTGCACGCGTCGATTTTACTCGAATGCTCAGGTACACTTTTGTGACGCCATCAACGTCGTAATTTGTTTTACAGGTGGCATGTTTTAGTCACTAGATTACATTTTACTTTAGTGTAGGCAAGTGAGATACTAGAACATTGGCAAAGGTATAGTACAACCACGATAGGGACAGGCTATGCGAAAGGGCATCAGTCATGTCTCGCAAACAAACAGACTAACCCAGAGATAGGCGTACAAAGAATAAGAAACTAGTAGGCTAGGCGACATGAGCCACAATGGGTGACTCAGAAGGTTTAAAGGGTCCATGCATGAGCCCAAATTTAAAGAATTTTAATATATATTTTACTATCGACAACTAAAGCTGAATAATAACTTCTAAGCCATCTTCTCAAGCTCGCTGCACAGCAACTTATACACCCTATACGCCTACTTTGTGACATAGTAGCGCTTATTGGTCGACATCCTCTGCAAAATCCAGAACCGGAAGTGTACATTGTAGGAAGCGCTTTACGCATTATTTTAAGGAAGCAAGTTTACCTCACTCGTACTCTACGAGGAAGGCTACAGAATTCCCGTTTTTAGACAATCTGTTTCGATTATTAGCTGGTTGGTGTGCTTACGGAGTTGTGTGGTACACACAATGGAGACTCCGTCGTTGGGACTGTGGTTTAGTGTACTTTTAAGTCCTGTCCCGCCTTCGCACCAGTGAGTATCTCCTTTAGCTGCTCGTTAGATATATACCCGATGCTACTAAGTTGTGGTAGTCTTTCGAATTTTGGATGTGAAAGGGTAAAACCCATGAGATCAAAACCCATTTCCAAGTGCTTAACGCATAAGAGCCAAAACTTGATAAAAAAACTCCGGCACGATCTGGGATTAACGGTTGTTAAGCAGAAGAAACTCGTTAAGTTAATTCGAGACGAGATTCCTGACTCGTTTGATCGCAAAACCCGTAACATGATTCATTCAACATCTAATCTTGTTATACCATGACAAGGTAGAAGCGATGGTAACAAACACTTGTGGTCACTCGGTTAAATGTATCCAAAACACAAAGGCAACCAAGAAGGCTAGAAACTAGATAGGTTAGCTCGTAAGTTTTCTAGTCTGGGTTCGCATTAAGTTCGATAGCTATAGCTTCCACGCTTCTTAAGTTTGATACTGTTTCAAAAAAAGAATTTATTAATTAACACGCTATGACGTCCAACTTCTCATGTCTGGTCGTTGTACCAAAGAAATTGAGCGTGGGTCACCGAATTAACGCTGACGTCAACAAAGTCGAATGAACGATACACCCAACGTAGAGCGAGCCTGCTCTGCGTCACGCACGCGTGCTGCTGCAGATATACAACAAGAAGCTGCCAGCAAAGAGAAGCGGAACACTCAAGGAAGCGCTATACCGCCGCAAGCACCAGCTTCTGCTCCGGCGCCTGTCGTAGACCCATCTGCCCCTCAGCAAGGGTTCTACCCAGTAGATCCATCCGTCATTCAACAGTGGTGTTAATGATTTAGTAACAGAACTTGCCGTTGCAGGTTCAACTTCAAACGTTCATGCGGCAGTCACATGCTCAGTTCAACCAGATGATGAACCGTTAAGGACCCGGTCGAAATAGGGATCCGTCAACGTATGTCGGCAAGCTGAACGATGGCTTAAAGTTGTTTATCGTCTCCACCAAGGACTACTACGTCTACAAAAGCGATGGAATGAATGCAGAATCATCGGTTTTTTTTGAAGAGATTATAATCAGTGCAGAACTGGTGCCGTACAATCTTTGCAGTTTAATTTTCGATGCAGGTGTGAACAAGACGTGATAAATTTTCAAAGAAAAGATGCGTCAAACGTTTTAAGCCGAAGTATTTGAGTACAGCCTTTAAGAATATATCTTTGAATTAATTAAACCAGCTCAATTCATGAGTACGTGGTAAAGGTTGGTCAGGACCTGCATTTGCATACGAAGCTACCCATCGCGGATCTTGAACATCGTTTTTATTACCAGTACAGCTTTGTGGTAAGGCATGTGCTAAGATTAAGAAAGATATGCCAAGAATGCTATATGAGACAACCGAAATCGCCACGAACTTTGCGTTTGCACATCATGACGGAAACCCGCCGCGAACGCAAGGACATTAAAATTTCTCGAAGTCGAGTGAAAACTCATCGCACTCATAGAAAAAGTCGAGGAAAGGCAAGAGCGGCATGAATAACAGTCCGAACTCAAAGTATAATGGGAATGATGACTGGAAAAAGAATGCGGCGTGTCATAACTGTAAGAAGAAAGAGCACATCTCGCCCGATTGCATACAAAAGAAGGGGTTGAGCAACTACATCAGTGGTGCCTTTTATGCAATTCTTGAAGTCCAAGCGCTTGCGTATTGTAAGCCGGAGAAAAAGAAGAACGTGTCAATTTTATTGATAATGGCTGCAGTTTAAACGCATCTCGGAAGGCTTTAAAAGCTTTGAGTGCCAGGGTACACAAAGATGCAAACGATATCGTAGAAATCGATATTAGATGGTACATCGTCCCCGTCGTACCGCATAAAAGATTCTTGAAGCTCCTGGTTTTTGGCAAGGAAGTCAAAGTACCCGGCAATGCCAGTCCTAAGAACAACGACGTGATTCTCGGAATGAATTGGGACCGTGAACAATATTCCAAAATTGATTGGAAAACTTTCCATTTGTCGCCCGCTTGGACCGTACCTGAAGAAATGATACGGTTGAAGACGTTGTCCGTGTGGCCTGCACGAGCTTTGACAAATTGTCGACGCGCTCATGAGAGCCAGAGTCACGAGATTTTTAATTTCTATCACCAGCACGGTTCTAACGGCGATAACGGTCAGGCTAATTTCATCACTTTGAAATTTTTTGCCAAAGAGTTGCGCAAGATGTCGAGTGCGTGTTTATGGTGAATCCACACAACTCCGAGAAAGCTGCGAGATTTTAACAGCAAGGCTGGGATGCTTTGAAAAAACAACCCAGCGTTTGTAAATTGTCTGGAAGCATCGCAATACTGTGTTCAAGCCAAGCTACCGAGCACACTTCCTCCATGCGTGAGGGTATTGAACACGTCATCGAGCTCCAGCCTCACTCGAAGCCCATCCACGTTTCATAGTGGCGCCAGAGCCCTGAGCAACGTAACGTTGCATAAGATTGGACAAAGGAAATGGCCAAAGCAAATATCATTCGCTCAAGTACTTCTCCATTCTCAGCCCCGACCTTTGCGTGAAGAAACCTGTGGGTTGGCGTATTGTACAAGATATTTGTCAGTTAAACAACAACACGGTACTACCAACAATCCTAATGCCACGTACAGAAGATACATTCGACGCTATAACAGGCTTCAATTGGTTTTCATACAAGGATCTTTTGTGGGGTTACTACCAAGTAAGTCCTAGAGAGAAAAATATTCCGCATTCCGTTTACTGCGTTTTCAACGCCGGATGGCTTGTTCGATTATCTTGTGACACCAATGAACCTTTGTGAAAGTCTTGATTTTTTAATCTCTTACTTCAACGCGTGCTCAGTGATACGCACTATTGGATGCGGATCTACGTTAATGGCATCTACGTGTTTACGAGAAGCAAAGACATCATCGATCATCTCGAGGCGTAAGACCGAGCACTTCAACGGTGTGAAGATCAAGAGTTGTACATTAATGTCGGCTCTGTTCCGGAGATCCCATGTCGCGCATATTTTGTCGGTCGTGATGGTGTCCGACAAAGTCAAAAACATCAAAGACTCGTTCCAAAGACGAAAAAGCTGATAAAGAGTTTACTCGGTACAACAGTGTACGTCTCTTGTTTCTGCCTGGTCTTTGCGCAGTTCGCTGAACCGCTTCGTGAAAGCATCAAGGGGAAGAAATCTGAGGAGGTAATACGCTAACGGTCCATCAACTTTCTTGCTTTGAGAAACTCAAGCGTCTCCACCACTACTGGAGTTACCAGACTTTATAAAGCCTTTTGGCATTAGAATGGATGCATCCAACTTTGCCATTGGCGAAGTTTTGTTCTAAAAAGGGAGGCCAGATGGAGTTCCCATCGCCTGTAGTTGACGAAAGATGAAGTCGGGCTGAGCTCAACTATTCTCTTTGCAAACATTAAGAGCTTTGAAAGAACTTAGCCATATTCGAAAAGTAGTCGGTCTTGCAATCATTCATGCACTGGATGGATGGCACATCTATTTACTCGATCATCCATTTGTTGTGGAAACTGATCACAAGAGACAATATTGACACAAAAGACGTCGAACAGGCGTGTTGCACGCTGGTTCAATGCACTCGCTGAGTTTCAACATGAATTCCAGGACTCACAATGATGAAGTTGAATTTGAGCACAAATCAGCTCAAGTAAGCTTGCAAGATCTCTTGGTAGCTGCAGCAAGCCGCGAGATCGTGGCGACCATTGAAGCTAGTCCCGTTTCGGTCGAAGAGACGCCCAGAAACTACACAAGTCGGATCAGCGCACATGTGCCATCATGAGCAAGATGACAGAATGTATAAAAATGCCAAACCACACAGTAATTGATGGTCTTTCGCTACTATCAGGCCATGGAAGATAAAGAACCGAGACTTTTGATTCCAAGCGATGGAGATTTAAAGAATCGTGTGAGCGTTGAGATCACGAATTTTCGCCCGCTGGTAATCCTGGCTACTACTGGACGTACCTTGTCGTCATAAAAATGCTACTGGCCGCGTACGTCGAAGTACATTCAGCGTTACGTCAACACGTTGGGAGATAAGTCAACGCAACAAGGTTAGACAGATGAAGCCACGAAGTACACTCCTCAATCCTCTTAGCCTTTCATCGGGAGTATGGGTTGAAATCTCCATGTATTATCTGGTATCGTTATCGAAAATCAAGGAAAGATATGATGCAATCATGGTAATTGTCGATCGTCTGACAAATCGTGCCAGGTTCATCGTATCTAAGACAACATCATCAGCGTATGATACAACGGAACGTTTCATGAAGAGTTATGAAAGATCATGGTCTGCAAAAGACTATGATTCCCGACCGTGAGAAATTACGTTGTAATTTTGGACTTCAGTGACATCGATTCCAAAGACCCAGCACAACCTCTTGTCTGCAATTCGTCCCCAAACAAATGGTTAAACCGAGCGTGCGAATCGCTTCGTCGAAAGTTAGCTTAGAAGTGTTTTAAATCCCGTCCAGAATGATTGCGATGAGTTTTTACATTTGGCAGTAGTTGCGTACCATCGCAGGGTGCATTCATCGATTGGAATGTCACCATTCGAAGTTAATTTCGGCCATGTCCCGTACATGCCAGATGAGGTAGCAGCTGACCCGGAGTTCTAAGCATTGAACAAGTCAGCTCAGGAGTTTCTCATTCAGCAACAAGTCCTCTTAAAGAAGGCGTAAGATACAATGAGCGAAGCACAAGAACGTATGACGTCATACTACGATAAGAACCGCAAGCCACAAGAATTTGAAGTCGGTCAACTCGTGCTTCTTAACGACAAGAATCTTGATATTCATCGCAAAGGCTTTACATTAACAAGCAAACTGGGGCAAGGTTTGTCAGACCCTCCCTCTTCGTCGTGGAGAAGATTTACCAAACTTCGTATGAAATTGTCATGTCGAAGGATCTTCGTATCCATCCCGTTTTTCATACGTCTCTATCGCAAGGATCCTGAAGAGGACCAGGATCAGTGAAGCATCCCCTCCGGTAAGTGACCGTCCGGGCCAGTTGGGATTCCGAGTTCACCCAAGACTTCCGTATTGGATTTGGAAATCGGCTCCACCACAAAACGAGTTTGGAAAGATGACCCGGGTGTAGCCACTTAATGTATTACCCAAATAATCTCACTTGCATGAAAACGATGGTTACGGTTATAAAACGGGTTTTCTCTCCAAGGGTTTTCAACATACCCAGAACAAATGGCAATATAAGCATACTGGATAGTTCGAACTTGTGCTGCATTACATTCAATAATGACGTAATAAAAAATTTCCATTGACACTATACATAAAGTTTTGGCTTATATACCCTCGTATCACTAAGGAAAATACGCATTATTTCCGATCAAAGGACAATGAAAAGGAAAAAACAGAATATGATATACACATACTATTTAATATGGGTTACAGATGGACGAGAGGGGGGATGGAGGGTCTTGACGTTATGAGATACCCACACCTTGAATCCAACTTATTTAGGGACACACGGTCTTTTATATCTTATCTGTCAGTGTTTTTTCGTTCATCGTACCATGATTACTATCCTAAGTACGGTGTCGAAGCTTGTCGGATTGTCAGATTTTAAATGGTTTTAGTTTTACTTCAAAGTACAATAAGTACTCTCAATTCATGATTTCAAAACAATTAATTCTGAACGAATATAGCAACTCACGATTAGGTGCTGGCGAGCACCGCGGATTGAAAGCTAATTGCCGATCGGCAATATTAGCAAAGATCGCGACGGGAGAAATCGACGGGTTCAGTCATGAGTTCCCTAAGCCAGTGGAGACATTCGAATGGAAGAAAAAATGCTGGAAGAGGGAACGCTAGCAGAGCATGACGACACTAAGGAATATACTTCCTCTGTCCAGAAATATAAGGCCGCGCCCACAGTTAAGCGTGCCCAGGAATATCAGGCCGAATTGATGTTAAGTACGTTTTCATATAATAATTTAGAGAAATCCGCTAAGGTCCGAATGTTGGTTTCAATAAAAAGGGAAATAAGTGTAGTGGATAGTGCGAGCGTCTCGACGAATTCCGCATCAGCGCGTATCTTTTGGTCACTGCGACAACGACACCTCTCTCGCCATCGTGAAATTTGCCTACCTCCAGCTTGGCGCTCGCGCGTGCCCAGAATTAAGGTATCCGGAGCTTAAAATCGTCAAATTTTAGGCACGTGCACTACTTTGCGAGCCCCAAGGCATGCATGACCGGGTAACTGTTTACTATTCGGCTAAAACTCCCCAACCTCGAAATGTCGGGTCGCAAAGTAGACCTGTTGGGGGACAATACATCGTGCCATGTAGACATCAAGCTTTTGAACGTGAAATTCAGCTCTCTTTCGACTGACATGACATCATATCTCTGGCCAATCGACGCCGGCATAGCGCAGCTGTTCAGCCGGTCGCCAACGGGTCTAACAACATAAATACCTATACACGTTTCCTAGTGGTCCCAATTGCAGGGTGAGACAAAACTTACAAAAACTTCAAGCAAACGGAGATATTTGCAGCCGTTTGCCAACGATTCCAACGAGAAATTAACTATAGACGTATTGTGATGATCCCAAATTACCAAGTAAGACATACATTACAAGAAAAAATAACACCCCACGAAGCAGAATGATAATCATACAGATCAGCCTGGAGCCATCTTGGTTTTAGACACAGTTCACATCAGACCGCACAAACTAGCTGCACCAGTCGCTGAGACCCTTTCGGCATAACAGCTCTTCGCCCAACTTAAAAAAAAGCGATTCAACACTTCTCGACCTGACCAATGAATTCAGGAGGGTGGTTTACACTGAGAACCCTCCTATCGCGCTCTCCACTTCTAGCAAGTTATAGTACTTCATAACGCATAACGCATGGGCACGAAGATGAATATCTTAAGTTCCGTACCATACGGGTTCTGAGGAAGTGCGGTACGGGTCTTGGAAATTTAAATTTATCGCAGTATGGCAAATCACTTATGTTCTTTACTTATGCTTATTGCCTCGTCATCCTGTACAAGTTTGACGTCTCCAGATTTGGTGCTCTTGGAAATATTCAAGCTATTAAAATCCATGGTAATATGCAAGTTAATAAATATAATGGTAATATACGAACTATTAAAGAATATGCTACCGAAATAGCCGTGAAAACGCCTCGCATATTCACTGGTCACATATATCTGGTCAAGTAAGTGACCGTCGATTACATTAAGTTTCTAAAGATGTTCCATCAAGGAAGGATATCACGCAGTTGATATATTCTCAAGGAACGTTTCGACTCACAGAACGAAATGTCGACCTGATCAAGAAAAATGGCATGCAGTTATGAACGTTTCTGAGCAAGGCGAGAAGGACGTGACGAGTCCGTCCAACATTGGAACGATAAAGAGCGGTTGGTTAATCGTGTGTTGAATGCATATATAAATGAAGCCGTGCTGAATACATATATAAATGAAGCCTACACTAAACCTTCATTAGTTTCTTTGAAATTTCCAACTTCGAAGTCATGACGGTATTTTTCTATGATGTCTCTCAATCGCTCCGAGAGCTGGGACTCGAGCCAGATATTTTTCATTTTTTTAATAATCTATAGAGAATCATCACTTTTTTAGGGGATACAGCTTTCCATTTTGTTCGCCTTAATGATGAACGACTCGGCCGGTTGACAGAGGTGGGTCGATTGAGGAGGAAGCAATTTTATACCCATGCTCTTTGCGGCGATAATGTCCTTGCATTCATCTAGTTTTTACCCACTTGCACTATCCATGTATATAATCTAAAGCTCGCCATACGGATGCCGGCGTTTGCACCAGTTGTCTTGTAGCCTAGCAAAAAAAAGACGCATTGATTCATCCACCCTTATGAGCCCGCTACGATACGTTACGCCACTCACGTCATCTAGGAGACCTCTAATAAAGTAGTTACAGTTGCCGTTTGGAAATATGATCATAGGTGCCTCGATCCAAGCACTGACAAAACCTCGTATCTTATTCACAAGCGCCATTCCTTCTTAACAACTAACAACATCATGATATCGAATCCACGAAATCCAAGCGTCTTCTTGTCGTCCATGTCGATGACGAAATGCGCTTCGTTCATGTTGTAGACCGCATCCTCGTCAAGGACCCCACTTTTATAGTCTTGGTTTAATCTTACCAAATTGGCTGCGACGTTGTCCTCAATTTCTTTTTTCTTCGGGCTACACTGGTGCTTTCCACTTTTGCACTTTTGTAACTGCTTTGAGGTCAGCCGATCGTTAAGTTGCACGCCCTTGTCACTTTTTGTAGTCGTCGTAGATTCACTCTCCGAAATGACCAAAATGTAACTGGAGACCTGCTTAAGTAGCCCTCGCGAGATCTTGATGCCTGCCTTGCGCAGTTGACAAAATCCACCAAGCAGTTGGCTGTAAAGCCTTTCGACCCATGGGGCTCTCTTCTACCTCTTCCCATCACCGCCTTTAAACGTATCCTCTATTTCACTGTACTGTAACCACTGACATTTTTTTCCTTTTGTGAGCGCTGAGTCCGCTCCTTTTACCAACGGCGTGCCTTTTGAATGTCCTTCTGGTTATCAGTGAATATGACAAGAAACTCCGCGACAGCCTTGGAAGGAAGGCACTTTTACCCAGCATCATGAAGAATTTGCATGAACTTAACGACCCGGGCTAATGCGGTCAGGAATGTCACCCTTTGTCGCGAGCGTATGGAAGCTTGGCCTTTCAGGGTTATCTCAGCTGAATTATTTTCTCTGTTACTGCAATCCGAACTGCTACCTAACCTGTAGAACGTGCTGGAGTAAGCAGCTTCGTTTGCTTGATCACCTTGGGTGTGTTGTTGGCTGGCCTGAATAACGAGTGCCTCGTGTTTTTCAGGACACTAACCGTAGCGTACGTATCCTCCTTATTTTTCAACGATTGTCAGACCGCAAAAGGGGTGATTCTTGTTGCCACATAAGTCGCAAGTATAGGAAACGAAGGATGAATCCTCGCCGCAGTCATTTCACTTGCTCATTGTCTTCAAATTGGGGGGGTGTTCGTGAAAATTGCACACTTCTTTAACTCAGTGCAACTGCTCGTCTGACCCGCAAACCCATGCTATTTTTGCTCGACTACAGTAAGTGTGGTCTATACTCATTTTGCAGTGACATTATTAGCGTGAATGCAGAACTACCGGAGCCCACACTAATTTCGGTTTTCCTTTTAAACTTTTGAGTGCGAAATTAGTATGACCGTATCTTATAAGATATCGACGCATATGAGATATACTTTAGAGTATCTCATATGTGCCGGTGAGGCATGAGGATGTGCCCAGTGCTTACCCAAGGCCATGACTGAAGAAGATTTCAAAAATATTCTTACCGATACCTCAGGGTATGGAAATACCAATGAAAACATTGAAGGAATTGAATATAACGAGTTTGAAGGAATTCGCGTTGAAGTTGAAAAGGGATAAGCGTTGAATTTGAAAGGGAATCTCTATGGATTAAAACAGGCTGGAAGACTAGGGTACGAAATTGTTACGTGAAACTTTGATGAACATAAAACTTACGCAGTGTTTGACCGATACCGGTGTGTTTGTCCGCATTGACAAACGTGGAACTATCGTTGATGGTGTTTAAATGAAATGATCTGTTGGTTACTGCAACGGAAGCAGTGTTAGTGGGTGAGTTTTTCGAATATATAAAGATTTGGGTAGAAAAAAACATTTTCGGTATGTGAATCAAACGGAACCCTCAAGATACATGGTGAATCAAACTACAAAATATACATTACAATGATGCTGACTTTGCCACTGATCTCGAAGACCGAAAGAGTGTCAGCGCAAATGTGATTTTAGAAAATGGAGTGATTGCTAATTGTAAAAAAATGGAGAACGATAGCGTTATCTACCGCAAAAGCAGAATCTGTTGCGGGCTGAAGCTGGTGGAAAAGAGGATTTGGTTTTAAATAAACCTTTCGAAGAGATTAGAGTGAAGTGAAGAGCACCTATCGTGTTAAAGACTGATAATAAAGCCGCGATCAAGCAACTGAAGAGTAAAGCAAGTGCGGCAAATGCCAAGCATGTTGATTTTAAATTTAAGTTCCTGAAAGATTTCGCGAAGAAGAGAATAGTTAAACGGAACATGTGGCACGTGGAGAGATAACCGTGGATTTACTGATGGAAAACTTTGCATGCGCCAAGAATTATTGACCTTCGAACAAAATTTGGTTTTAAGAAAGGGTATATTGTCGTTATGGACGTAAGAATATTAAGCTACGAAGGGACGCATGGATGCTAAGTTAATGCATTTCGGATACGAAGACCCGATAATCTTGGAAGGAGTTGGATTTTTGATAATTTTGTTTTCAGTGAAACTGAAACTAAAATTCCATTTGGGCGAAACTGCAGCACTTAAATTGTTTAGGCTAAGTGGTTTTCACATAATATAAATACTTTCAGTTTAACAAGTACACAACACGAAAAAGGCTTCGGACTTAGGCGACTCCTTCACAGCCGGTACTAACAGGCCGGACCCACAGCAGTCCGCGCACATACCTCCTGTTACTGTCATCTACATTAACCGATACAAGCCACATCTGTACTGACACGCATTAAGGGCACTAACTGGTACTTAAGAGCAGCGAATACACACACAGGGCGTGTGAACACGACATCTTACTTTTCCTACAAGGATTTCATCGATGAAATCCAACTATTCAGGGGACATTCAAGGCCAAGGTCCATAAGGTTTGATACTTTTATTTGTTTCGCTTTAACCTACGTTTTGTGCGACATGTGAAAATAGTCCCATAATTAAAATTATCAAAACTAGCACTTGCACTTACATAAAGTGATACTGTTTATACTGACCCCTCCTTACTCTACCGACATAGAGCTTAGCGTCTCTGATAAGAAAAAATACAACTTATTTTTCGAGCTTCCTTGCAAGTTCTTTTTCTACCTTCAGATTACTAAAAAAGGTTATGATCCCAAGCTCCATCTCATCCAATTTTCCTCGCCTCACTGGCTCTGACAACTTTGACGTCTGGAAGACTCGCATACAAGCGTAAAACGACGGAAAAACTTGCTCCGCTTCTTCGGACCCCAGCTACGAACTCAATCCTGTCGTCGGCGCTGATGATGACGATCCAGACTCGAATTCCGACCGCAGTGGAGAAAGTAGTTCGTAAAGCGATAACGCGGAAGAGGATCAAGAACCTGACGACGGAGAAGTAAACTTCGTGGCGTCGACCGACGTCCGCCGACTGACGATCGAGGACCGACTGTTCACAAAATACTAGAGCCTGCAACACATTTATGAATTACATGTACAATGCTCGTTACAAGGAAGAAGATGACATGGTGGAGTATATTCCCAAGTACGAAGACGCCATGAGCGGTCCTAATACCGTTCCGAACGACTGTTATGACGATATATTTTCTCTGTGTTCCTCTTAACGGGATTCCAAAAGGAAGAGTCGCATCTGGCGCGGATCTTGCCTCTCCAAGAGATTTAGAGTAACAGGGAGTCCCACGTGACAAAGAAAACCGCGCAAGAAAGATTCACGCTATCCCGGGGTACACCCAAAAATATTGAAAACGAGATCCAGAGCAAGCTGCCAACCAAGGACTGAAAACTCTCAATTCAGGTCGTTTTTGATAAAGACGCTTGATGAGAACGTGCTCTGGTATCAACTGCCCCTGTTGCAAGTGCTTAAGCACTTGTGGGTACAAACACTTACAGTCGACACATTTGATCGTCCAGTGAGCACTCATAACACACGATGACTACGTAATGTGTGTTGGTGAAGCCTATTTCGATTGCCAGGTAAAAGCCAATCCCCATGGGGTGGGGAAATACCATGAGCAACCGACGCAGCTTGACCAACGCCTAGGGTAATCGCAACACCCATCCTCTCGTGGTACCAACCATAATAGTAGCGGAGGCTGGCGTAGCTATGGCTAGGGCAAGGCAACCGCAATTCCGGTCGTGGAAGCAGGTAAGGTATTCCGGCTACAATCCACAACTCACCCGCAACAGTAGCGGCGAAGCATACAACAATGGTAACGGTGGCTACAATGGTGAGAACATCAATTTCAACGAACGCAACAACGGTTATCACCACCAGTCCCGTAACAACAACGCTATGATTACCACCACCGCCGCCACGGTGTCAACACAGCGACGATGACTCCCACGGAATGTGACCTGGTACTCTGGTTGTACGCCTCACGTAGATTATAATCAAGCATGGTTCACAGCAACAATGCCTTACATGCGCTGAGTTTCTGTGGATGGGAAGGACCAAATTCGATCCTTGCGATTAGTGATATCTCTCTTTGGCATTGATTCCAAGGGACGACATTCCGGTTCGCTGCGCAACTTCCTCTACGCGCGCAAACTCCACTTCAATTTTGTTTTCGGTACCTGCAGCTGCGAAAGAGGATATTCGCTTCTCATTCAATCGCATCTATTGCGCGATTAATACGAGTTAATATTTTAGCGTGGAGGCCATAAAGACTACTCATGCCGACTTGTACCAATTTTTATGGCAATACCAAAGTCGACATCCACTAGCACCCAACGGCACTGATCACAAGTCAGCTACTTTACGTTTACACAAACGAATGTGTCATCCTAACTTCGTATAATGGAGACTTTGCCAAGAATCAAGCGATCATCTATCATAAACTCGATGGAGTATGATCCTAACTAAATTATACATGTTCTTCATGCTCACTAGCGAAGTAACGCCGTCAACCATTCAACCTAAATTCAATTGTTGAATGTGCAAATTCGCTCCGCATAGTGATATCTGCGGCACAATGCTGACACCAAGTCTAACCGGTTGTCGCTATTTTCTAATCACTATTTGATGACTGTATGTGTTTCGTAGGCACATATATTATTAAACCTTGTTCATAATCATATGAATGCTACGAAGACTTTCGCCGCAAGGCACTCAACGTCTTTCACTCTGACGTTCACACTGACGAATACACGTCCATCAATTATGACCCCGAATCTAAAAATATTCACGCTGACAATACCAAAAAGTATGAAAAAAGATTGATCGGACGTTGGGGGACAAGTACGGAACCCGAACCCAATTTACGCAGCACACAGGGGTGTGATGAGCAGAATTACGTAGCTAAACGAAGAATGCGAACCTATATGGAACGCGTTTGCGCTACCCTGATCGACAAAAATCTACCTCTTGGGTTATTGGTTGAATACGTTCGCCACACAGAAGACAGTCGCAATACACTAGTCTCCTTCTTCTGTAGTTCCTTGTGCGTAATTCAGTTGCGGGACCCGACTGTCTGTTAGTACAGAGGCCGCAGGAAGTCAGCGTTGACTTGTGCAAAAAGTTAAAAAAAAGGAAAAGTAATTTATTTATGAAATACTTAAAAATCTACACTAAATAGATTTAACTTGATTTTCGTATGCTTATGTCTCTTGACAGTCTCGTATACTTGAAAGTCATTATTGTGGCTCACAACAACGCACCTCTTCATGTAGTAAAATTCAACACTCCTTCCAAGTCTCGACCAAAACTCACAAAAATATCGAGAACAGCAGATTTTCGCGGAAAATCTTCAGCGCGAAAAACTGCTGCTTTCGATTTATCAGCCAATCGTGGCACGCGTAGCAAAAATACAGAGATATGATTGGCCCGCTGATGGTTTCTGTGGAAAACTGCTGTACTACGGAAAATTGCTGTGTTACGTTACTTTCATGGATTTTGGCGAATCCAGTATGAAGTAAATGCCAATTGAATTTATTCGAGATTTGTCATTGGCAACAAATAAGAGTGGATGTCCAATCAAGGAATTTTAGTTTTTAAAGAACGTTGATTGGTTCAGCGAGCGCCTAAGAAAATTTTGGTCCACCTAGAGTGGGTCATAAGACATAAATTGCTTTTGATTTAGTTGTACAGGTGTAATGGGGAGGGGTTATTACATAATCATATCTAAGTTGAAACATCATTGATCAATTCAGACTTTATTGTCTGAAATACGAACATTCGACTATAAGTTATTTTGATCCACAAGGAAATCCGATTCGGGACAGATATCGAATCAAAGAGGGGATTTAATTATATAAATTAGATCGGTTTGTAGTGTGTTTCTTTAGACTTAATTATAGCCATTAACTCTGAACAACTCAGATATATCACCCTTAGGTTGTGTTTGATGAGAACGTCCATTCCCAGAAAATGGTAGTCTGTCGCAGAATGAATTTGAAATTCGAAATATCGATAACGAGTGTTAGGTTGGATGACTGAATAAGCATTCTTGATAGTGACGAACGCCACTAATAAGATGTTGAAGTCCATTCTACTAATTGCCAAGACTATACCGTTCGAGGCTTACCTAATAATGACCTCAGAGGCAATACGAATTGTGTAGGGAAGTTAGTGATAGTGGGAATGTTGAACAAGGCCACTCAAGTACAGTGGCATTGGAGGACATTAATCGGATTTGGCAATTCTTGTGTCGACCAATTTGCTTCGGTTGGATTTCTGATGCATAGTAGAGGTGGTTAGTCTAACACCTCACTCTTCAATATACTTCTTTTACATAGCACTATCTTCTATTAGTTTCTACAGGAAGGAATAGCTTTCTCAGCCAATGCCCCGTGATCAATTATGCATCGGTTCCTAGAATAGCCACTCACGGAGAGAGTATTTTTCTTACATTCTGAGAATAGCTTTTTCGAGCTGAATGGACGAAGTGTGTTTGGTCGTAGAGTAGTCATTTTCTTAAAAAATGGCTATTCTGTGCTCATCAAACACACCCTTAGTTTTTACCGTCTGACGGTAGAAGTTTCCTTATATATTACCAGTATATATACTTAACTAAAGACTAATTAGAAGAAAGGAATAGTTAAGTTTGTTAGTATAAATTAATCTATTAGGATCAAGTAACATTTTTTCCTACCTAAATAAATTACGCGCTTCCTCTTCGCAATTACACAGTGAGTGCCTTAAACAGCTAGCCTATTACGCCTGGTTGCATTTAGTGGTCTGCCTTAACGACCACAGTTCGTTCCGCTAGCCACTAAGCCGAGCGCTGGGCGTTAAGAGCCGCTTGGTTAAGGATGGCATCGGTCCGATTGACGAAAGTTGCTAGACATGGTGAAGGAAGTCTTACCTCACCTTACGGTTTGTCAAATTGACGTACTGATTGATAATGGGCGCTGACGTCATAGGCTAAATACACGGAGGAAAAGCTCGACATAGTTGGTCAATTTCGTCGGTACTACCTGGATCTGCAAGCGCGGTTCCTATCAACAATTGCACGGTCACCGCCATCAAACGAACGCCACATGTTCAGACTGTGAAGGCGAAGGTGCCACAAAATATGGGAGAAAGGGAACCTCTTCTGAGATGGTTTGCCGAGGTGGAGAACATGTTCCCAGTGCAAAATATTACATTACCGCGTAAGCACGCATATTTTGCGATAGAACGACTCGGCGCGCGCGCCATGACATGGGCCATGGGATGCGTAGTCGCTGACGAGACCGCGTTCTGACTCAAAACGGAGATAATAATCGACTTTGAGGCTCCCGAAATAGGACTAAGATGTAGGTCTAAGTTCTTTAATTTGCGTCAATGTAAGCTTGATATACGAGCTTACTCGAAAACGACACAGTACTTATTATCAAACATCAGCCACGCAAGTCACAGTCTTTATGATGGGACTCAATGATGATATCTCTATCGGCATCCATCGAAGCCACTCAAGGATGCTACAGACCAAATTATTCAGAAGACTTCAGCATATGAACGGACTTCATAGTATACTGTGAGTAGTTGAAAGATTCAAGACAATGGATGCGCGAAGCACGGGTACATTTCCCCATCCATGTATGGCGCCACGCCGACAGCAGACAGGCGACGCCAACTAGGGCATCCTTCTGTTGATGAAAAAAAACGCACAGAACGAGAAGGGGCGGGGAGCCCTACTGGAAGGTTATCTCACATTCCAACATCGGGCATGTGAGGATAATAGCCCCTGAAGAGACCAGGTCTTGTCAGCAAAAAAAGGGAGAGGCGAAACCGTTTATCTCCCTGAAGGTTAGGCCGCATGGAAATGATGTCACCATGCGCGCCCTATTCGTCACAGAAGCGTGCCGAATAACTTTGTTAAGTATGTAAGCCTAACGTTTATAGACTTTGTAGAGGTTGATATTCCACGAAGTATGGTGTCAGGCCAGGAGCAACCGTGACCATACAGAAGCGTGTAATACGCACCCGCTTCAAGCTAGACGAACTGTCGTTCGAGGATGATTTCTTCGTCCTGGAATAGGACGACAAGTTTGATGTTATGTCGGGAATCTGTTGGATATCCAAACCAACGATCGACTGGGTTAACTGTCGATCGATTGTGGGGGTACCGCAGGGAGTGATCACCCTGTGAGTAATCCGGATGTATCAGTGGATATATCGTTAGCGCCATACAGACGGGCGGACAGCGATTTCCTGATCCGACAATCAGCGGAAGGTACCTCAGCTAGTAACTGTCCAGTGGGACTAGCATTCGCAGCAGAAGAACAGAGACACGAAGATAGAGTGCACAGCATGGGCGATACGTCTGCAGTGCTGTAGTACTCAAGACCGACGACGGTCTCCGTGAGGAAGTCACATCCACAATAGGCAGTAGGCACCGTGGGAGAAGTGGACAATACGGGTGAAAAAGACCGCCGTGTTTAAGTACTTACGACCGACGACAGTCGTCGTGAGGAGGTCACGTCCACAGAAGGGAGTGGCCACCGTGGTAGAAAACCGTAGAACAGGCTACATCTGACAGAGGAATATACTGAAACGATCAACGTACAGAAACTGAAGTACTTTGCCAGTACTCTAACACTAGACAGCTTTCCAAAATTGGGCTCGGAGTTGATGACCCTTAGGGCTCAAGAAGTTCACAAAGAACTTGCACGATGATCGGATCGAACAGGTCTGCATCATTGTTGCGGTAGACGACACCGTGGGTATTCGAGATAATATCCACGCTGTACGCACATGACATTGGAACGAGTGTATATCCTATGACTAAACATAGGTTCAGCGCTTTGAAGCGCATTGTTAGGAGTCGGTTAAGGCAAGCTCCCCTTATTATGGTGTGCTTTTGAAATGCGCTGGCCTATTCCCAGCAGAAGTTCCATGCGAGCTCCCTTTATTACGATCTGCTTTGGGAATGCGCTGACAAATTTCCAGAAGATGTTCCATGCAACTTCCCTAAAGACGAAGAGAGATAGACCTCGTCTCAGGCACACACTACTGTGTAGCGCGACAACGCACGTAAGGTTAAAGCTGTCGATGAGTTCGTTGAAGCTTGCTGCAGTCCAGCCTTACCTTCTGCTTAAACGTCCACAGGAGATTGGCTAATCGAAGACGCTTACAAGCTGAAGAAGCCTCGGTACCGGCACAGACGACGATACCCCGTAAAGATGTCATCATAGATGGCATCAGAGGGAAAGCCGTTTTTAGTGCTTCCGACTTAAGAGATGTGTGGTAGAGTGATTCAGAAATATGTTGTCCACATATGTCTTCTGATTGGTGGTTGTCGAAACACATATCAAGGCAGAACCGTTGATGGGTGGGACAGGCTGGTTCAACTTAGGATGACATAATAATAACGGGCTATCGTAAAAATGTGCAGAAAACATGGTATTGCCATTGTCGCACCTTGTCCCATAGAACAATGGATCGACCAAGTACCACGACAAGACGCGAATATTCGGATGCCAGACCGGGTTGGTTGTAAGGCCGGACCGGTTAAGATACGTGTAATGGAGCATGTTTATGGATATTTTGGTATAGCGGATATCACGGAACATGATTATTGGAGCCGATTATTGCTGATCCAAGTGGTTCAAGTGACGTGGTATTGAGATCTCGGTTAACCAACTAAATAAGTTGGACCAGCCTTAGGACATGTAGATCAAGCGTATGAAGGAACCCAATGTGTAAAATTGTGAGCGTCATGGGGCATATTGGCTGAAGCAAGTTGATGAGATAAAAAAACCCGGCTCCGAATCGGCACTAAAGGATCGGATCGAGTCCAACTTCTAGAGGAATACCGATTTGGTCGAACCTTGCGGGTTTAATGCATAATGGAGGTTGCGATCAGGTTTGAGCAAGTTAAGAATATCGATGTCTAGTCGATTCTGGGGTGTAGGTGATTTCGAGGTGATTCGGAGCTGGTTCGACCTGGTTTCGAGCCGATCATGAACCGGTCTGGATCGGTCCCGAATCAGCTCCCAGGTGTAAAAAAGAAGGAGTCCAGCCAAGACAGTGTTGAATCGGATGTACAACATCCCAAGCAGCCGACCCTGAGATGGTTTCGAGCTGATGATTGAAGATCGGGTTGGTAGAAGATCGGCAGAGAGCCGGGTCGGGATCGGCTGAAGATTGGTCTAAAGTGGTACGGATCAGGTTGAAGAAGCGTTGAAGACTGGTCTATGGGGTACCAGGACAACATTGTGACAAGATGATCAAGAATGAAGTATGAGATGGGTCACATAGGTTGTTGTATGGTACATTAGGTATAAGATATTGCATATAATGTCAGGATTTAATTTACCCCTTAAGCTAAGAGTGGCGGAGCAACTCCGACACTCTTTGCTTAAGGGGTAAATTCGCTCCACCACGTGTCGCGGTCATTGGGAGCACAGGGTTAGCTAGACACCTCTAGATCAACTGAATTCCCGGTTAAAACGTGCATTGACGCACGTTGGCTTACCGGAAGTCCCCCGACGGGATTGTTTAAGGTTTCAACCCTCACCCCTCACCCCTCACGCCCACGTTTTTGGAGCACGTTTGATTGATTGAAAAGGTTTTGTGGAGATAACGTTTTGGTTTACTGTGGAAGATCGTGGTTTTCCGTGGTTTCTTGGTTATTTCCCGTTTATTTTGGTTGGTCCGGTCGGTTGAAGTATCCCGCCCCGGCCTTTGCGATACTTGCACATAGTATCACCACTGATTTGTCCTCCGGTGAAGGTTTCCACCGGAGAACACCCCCCGTCTCGAAATAGTCACTTCCTCCGACCTGATTCGTAACATTTTCCTCATCTAGAGCCGACCTGAGTCAGAGTAACCACCGAAAACCAATGGGTACACAAGGTGAGATGAAGCTAGCGTAACATGGATTTTATCATACATGACGACCTGTCGGAAGACTGGGAGGATCGGATCAGTCATCGTTGTGATGATTCATCCGATCCTGACGCCGATCAAGATCAACGGAGTACCCCGTCCGATAGTTGGTCGTTCGGGCTAGTGGGAATCCGACTTCCCCCCAAAACTTCGGTTATGGATTTGGAAATCGGCTCGACCACAGATGTATTTTATCAAATCCTAGTTGCGTCGCGCATCTATCGCGTCCGGTGTGTTGATGCACATAGAAAACCGATGTAGATGTGCACAGCTACCTGCTACGTCGAGTGTTAAAGCTTGTGCGTAAGCACAAGCTTTGTGCTAACAAGAAGAAGTGCACCTGACATACCCATCTTGGCTACATTGTGGGCAAGAACGATGTGCACCTTGATCCTGAGAAGATCGGTCATTGTGAAATGGCCGGTGTCAAATAATGTGAAGCAACTTCGCAAGTCCTTGGATTAGTAACCTATTTGCATATATACTCATGTAAATATGCAGGGTTGATTCGACCTGTGTTATCGGTTGCTTAAGAAAGATGTCGAATGACATTGTGGATATCAAATACCAGGAAGCTTTTGATACAGTCAAGCGTAGCTTGACTGAGACACCAGCACTAGCAATAGGTGATGACGAATGACCATTTCACTTTGATTGCGACGCGAGCGATTTCGCTCTCAGCTGTGCTTTGATTCAGCGTGATGATGATCATGACCGCTTGATATTATATCAATCACGTCAGCTGCACCTAGCTGAAGGAAATGAAGCACTGCATGACAAGGAACTTGTTGTTATGAAAAATGCACTGGCATAGGTTCGGATCTATCTATTGAGAGATAGATAATTTATATTATACGGCCATGCATCTTATTGCACGACCATAAATTTACATATGTTTTCTAAAAAAATGACATGATGACATTCATTGTAGTGTAAAACTTCACGGTTGAGTATAAACCTGGAAAGTTAAACGTCGTAGCGGATGCGCTATCACATCGACCTGATTACGAGTTGAAACCGCCCGTAACCGAGTCACCAGTGCGAAGGCAATCTGTTGCACTACTCTGACACCGACTTTCGTACCTCAAGTACGACGATCAAACAAAACACTCGTCTGTTGATTGGCTACCTAAGTGATCAATCAGACATGAAGCGCCACAAACGCCCAGAGGTTTTGTACGCTAGCGCGCATCGTTACCGTTTGAACGATGATCTGTTGTTCTATCGCACAGAAAACCAATAAGATGTAAATCGCATCGTCGTTCCTAACGACAATGTCCTTAAACATAATATCTTGTATAAGTATCATGATGCATCGATGTCGGGGCATCAAGGCTAAGTGAAAACATAAACTTCTTTCGCACGCGACACTTACTGGACGAAACAGTTTAAGTTGGCACGCAAGTACGTACGCGTTCTGAGATTTTCCAGTGCGTGAAGCCTGCGCAATCTAAGCAGACATCACTCCGATTTCTGCCGATCGCGGCAGAGTGTTGGATGTCCATCTTAATATACTTCATCTTCGGTTTCCGTCCGATAATCGTCGGAAGGCTGGAATAGTGGTATTTGTAACCCGCTTCAGTAAGATAGTACATCTTGCTGCGGTGTCAGCGAATGTCACCACCGCGCAAACAACGCGGATCCGTTGGCACAAAAGTTAGTCGGCATGGAATGCTAGAAAATATAGCATCGGATCGAAACCTGAGCTTTACGGGTCGTTTCTGGCAAAAAACGTTCTCTTTTGGGCAGGTTGTGAAATGTCCACAGTGGATCATCCGAAAGCGAATGGCCAAACAAAATGGGTTACCGAGTTCTGGGGTGATATGCTGTGCTCGTACGCACATTTTTTTGAGAACTGGAATGACTTCTTGTCATTTACTGAGTTTGCTATCAATAACTCGGAGCATGTTTCGATTAGGCACCTACCGTTTTACGTGAATGTCAGAATGCATCAGTACACCAATTGGAGGGACCTGCTCAAACTTTGAGCGCGTCGATGCACAAATTGCAACAGCAACTAGGAATGGCTTTGACATGCCCACTGCTGTCATAACAGTAGGTGGTAAGCCAGCTTCAGCCAACATGGCTGAAAGTGCCTATAAAAAATACATATTTGGTGCAATCGCAGCAGATAACGAAGGAAACCATGCTACTGCTAGCCAAGTAGTACATGATCTCGTATTACATTTTGCCGCTGTAATACGCTAAGTAAGGCACGCGGTTGCTTCTGCTTTCGACAGAAACTAGATGTAAATAAACAAGAGAGGAAGAATAAAAAATCTTTCCAAAAGAAAAATTAGTTATGTTATCTACAACTAATTTGCCTACATATACAATAGGCAACTTCCTACACGCAGATTGTTACCTAAGTTTATTGGACCTTTCAATGTCCAACGAGTTCGAGGGAAAGCCTATACACTAGACATCCCCCCAAATCGTTTTACATAAGGCGGCTTAAGCCTTATGTTTCGACTCACCCTTATAGCGAGGCACGTCTCCCCAATTAATGCGATGGGTTTTTAGGTCCGCTAAATGAGACTCCCGCCTTCTGACTTCTACCGATCAAGGTCGACCTGTTGTAGGTCGACTTCCGTGAAGGGAGCATGCGCATTTAAGAGGCCACGCATTTCTCCCCGAAGATGTTCGATGCTACTTAGCGGTAAGAGATCGGAGTGCCTTTCCTCAATCACGTGGAGCTGAGACCCGTTTTTCGCAAACACAACGACAAGGGTCTTATTAGCCTCCACCGCCACCCCTGATTCACAACCAGGGGAATAAACGCTATATCCTAGAACGCTTGCTCTCGAAGTGCGGCACGAGCGCGGACAGCGTGCCGAGTACTTTGTACGCTAGTTAAACGATTGATGTATTGAGGGCTGACGCTTCTGATCTCCTGAAAGGGTTTGAGAAAAAGGTTTCTCCTCGAGCTCAAATTATGTGTTTGCATCAACACTAGGTGTTGGGTGCATTAAGGAACTCTAAAATACCCTTAGTGTCAGAGGGTACTGCATAATCACAGTACTCACGCAACCCTTCCTCGCTCATGTGATGTGCACCGCTCGGACGGAGGGTGCATTCGATATGTGCGAGAACACCACAACGCACCCCCGCAGTGGATCCATTCCACATTGCCGATCCGTCAGTGCTTTGAGAACGCTCGCGCATTACCGGACGTAATCACCACGGCTTTTGCTGTAATTATCATCAAAAGCATTCCAGGATTGGCACAGGGCATACTTGCTATCCCTGCGCTTTTGGACCCCAATCGATTCGTATAGTACCAGAATAGGTACCGACGCTTATCTTCACGTCTTCACAGTAGCCCGAGACGCTAATATCAAAGTGTGCATAATGGCAGTCACGCTTGCGATAGCCGCCACTACCCGAACCAAATCTCACCTTTACGGAACATGTGGTTCCGTGCGATTTGATGAATCGGAAGTGGCATGAGTTACTTCTGACCGCTGTGTCTTAGAAGGCAAAGCACTGGGAGACCCCACGCTAGGCGAAGAGTCTTGGATAGGAATCCACGTGCGAGTTAATTTGCAGAGCCCTTAAGTTGGATCTGCTTCCATGTCTTGTAGTCGTTTGGTTTATCGCTGTTGTCATTTTCGACAGCGTTAACATCTAGGACCATGGCTTGTATGTTGGTCGATTTGGGTAATCAACCCGCTTTTTAGCAGGTTTTGACTCATCCGATGTCAAGTTAGTGATATCTGCCTGTCCTTCCTCCGAGTTAACGGAGTCATTACCGAACATCAATAAAGCAGCCTTCTAAAAAACCCACCTTTATGCATGTTTTAGCTCGTTAAATGTTGCCTCAGAAACATCGCTTTGTGCACTCTCTGATGCTACCTCGGTTGCATTCACGACAGGAAACATGTTGTCTCCCGAGTAGTCAGTATCGGATGTCGCCCTTACAGCGCCTCCTTCTTTCTCGACACCTTAGAGTTAGACACTAGAGTGGGCAGCGGAACTTTCAACTGCACTGACGTTTGTTCCTGTATGCAGCATGATGACTCCTCAGAAGATCGAAATTGTGTCCCAGACGCCAGCAGAAGTGCCCAGTTTTCGTTACACAAGCCTTACTGAAGAAGTAAAAGACATTGTATCGAGCGAGACGCTGGTCTAGATTGGAAACTTAGAGGTACAGACACTACGTTGTCAAAAGAGCGCGACTGCGCCGGCAACTGCGTCCTTTGACCTGGTTGTTGATGGTGAACGGATCACTGTGAGCGCTACTACCGCGCCTGGCGCTTTAGTTACTCATCTGAATGACATAAAGAGTATTCTCCTAGCTAGAGGGGTCGATGTTGTGAGTTCGTCCTCTCAAGTGTGCATGGATCCAGCAAGTTCAATGGCTATTACTTTTCGAAAAGCGGGTGATCAAGACTTGATTCTTGTCGCTCAAGTCTGTCATGGTATGTTACTAGCCGCTTGGGCTCGTTAGTATATGATGCTCTATTCAACGGATTGTTCAATGTCACGGCCTTGCCCGTTATCGCTGAAATGTATTCTCTAAGCGTGACAGTTTTAAATCAAGCAACCTTTTGCCCCCCAGTGTTTCAAGTCCAACCAACGCTTGCAAGATGAGTACTCACCTGCCATCAGTGAAGGTGTGACCGCGTGGTTTCGTATCCAAGCCATTGACAAGTTTAATAATTTACACGAATCAAACACGGAATTAGGCTTAAACGCAAGCTTCGGAAGCTCGTTTGGTGACGATTCAACGAGTCCTCACTTTCAAACAGTTTCTGTCACGATAACAGAGTCGAAGACCAACACGAACGGACTCTTTCCCCTCAGTTTTTACCGAAAAGCGCTGGAATGTACAGTCTATCGCTCTCTCGACGACTACACCATTTACAGGTCTAAATGAAAAGGTTTTCAACCGAAGTGGATAAAGTAATTAAAATATACGTAAAATACGAAAGGTTCGCAACCAAAATGGTGATATCATCATCCAAAGTGAAATGTACAGTAGTATTATTTTTGTATTTTGGATGGAGTTAACTTTGAGGGGAAAAGGGGGAAAGATGTGCGTGGGTTATCGAATTGCGATTCGTGGAGTGATCACCAAGAGGGCGATGGTGACCGTTTAAGCATTTTAGTGGTGTGTTTTACGATGGTAGCATCATGCGTTCCAGATCTCGGTACGTACAAAGTGTTACCCACTCTCCCTCTTTTTCAACATCACCAACTCGTTGGATTAATTCTATCTCTTGCTGCTTTTGTAGCTCTAAATGATGGGGATGTCGAAAGTCCTTTCGTAAAAGTGCTTCATCGTGTTTATTCCTGCCCTCAGCCGGACTATTCGTAAGTTGATTGTGTGTTTGGTGTTAAGGTAAAAAAATACTAACCCTCTGGTATGTATGTTGTCTTGTCATAGTCTGTTCTGCCTATCGCGATAGGGGCACTACAAGATGAAATAGTGTCGAAAACTGTCCTCAAGGGCGGACAACCAAAGCGTTTGAAATGCTTGTTTCAGTTACGAATTGTTAGTGGTATTGCGTACGTGACCCAACTGTGCCTGCAGCTGGTGTGGATAGGAGGCTTGTACTGAAAATGGCGTGTACGTTTACTGGCGCGATATCTCGCTGGATGGTGGATCAAGGTAATGCTGTAAACGATGGTAATGGGATATGCTTGCGATTGTTGGAATGTACCGCAAGTTTGGTGCCGTGTGAGGACGTCGGAAGTCAAAATCGTCGACTCGCTATTCATGGTTTAAAGATGATTGAGGCTTTACTATTGGAGCCGAAACTCGTCCCATCTGTACCGCATGGAGTTTTTCAAAGGCTTATAAAGGCTATGAATATCGTTTTACACTGTTCCAGTGTGAAAGTACGAGAAGAAAGTCTTCCAGTATTGAAATTGCTTACTTCACGTGCTGAAGGTCGCTTTTTTGCTGTTGGTTTGCTTGAAACGTCGATGGATCTGCTATTAGATTTCAGTCAAAGTGTCTGAGACCAAGTCACATCTTTTCGGCTGAGTGATATCGCTCGATGGGCACTAGTAAACAACGACAAAATGCATGGGTTTCGCCACGTATCATCGAAATTATACCCTTCATTCGTTGCAGCCGATTTTGAAGTGATTATGTGCTTGTTTCAAACGAATGAGTGCAATGTAACCGAGTGGAATCGAGTTTGTCGAACTATTGTTGATCGAGCTCCTTTCGAATGCGTCTCTGGCAATGCTGACGTGCTCTTACATGCAGTACGCCAAGCGGCAGAATGGTGTGTCCAGAATACACTTCGCACTCACTTTGGAGGGCCCTCTCAAAGCTTCGAGTGTATTGAAGGCTTGTTACAGGAGTACTCGGATCGGGTGCAAAACATGGCTGGATGGACATTGAAGGGGAAAGATGTGCGTGGGTTATCGTATTGGCTCATGCTCGAGTTTGTGACTGCATTGGAGATGCGCATCGCTCGTGCGATTCACTTGACCACAAAGGACTAACAACAATTAATGTACATGTATACATGTAGTTTTTTATTGACAATGTACTCGTATTATCCTACTTTCCATACTTCATGTCCTCGTAACGAGCCGCTGCGTTGAGGGCGTTCATGCAATGCATAGCCATTGAGTTGACGATGTCCTTGGTGATGAAATTCTTCGCAAAATCTGCCGTTTCCTCAAGAAGGACCATTCTCTGTTCCGTTATATTGGAATAGAGATGTGCCTGATGATCAAACATCCTGCCGTGATGGGTGCGAAGGCTGCACTTAATCTTTGCTTTAAGAACACTAAAGCAACCTAAACATTTTCCGAAAAAGCAGAAAGTTGAACAGTAATTAGAACAATATTTTGTATATGTAAATAATTAACGAACCTTCAATAGGATTACACATTGGGGAGTAAGGGGCTAGCCGAAGCAACTCTAAATCGTCTCCACCCTGAACTCGTGCTTCTGTTTGACTGTGAGCAGGAGCATTGTCGAACACAACGATAATCTTCTTGCCAGCATAATCGGACTGAAATTGAGAGGAAGCCTTCACTGCCTCGTATATTTCTTGAACAAACGTCGCGTTTTGATCCATTTTTATTGAGCCACGCTGGCGCTTAAAATGGATTACTCCTCCTGCTGTGGACACAGCACACTGAATTTGCAGGTTTGGGCCCTTGGACGCTGGCTGCACAATCAAGGCCCGATCCCCTTTCTTAGCGCGCCCCTGCGAGCGTGAACAGTACAAATTAAAATTGGTTTCATCGTAGTAAACGATGTAGTCCCCATCGGAGATGTGCTGGAGAAGCTTTTTAGCGAAATCTTGTCTCTTCGCCTTGTTTAATTCGTTGTTGCAACTCGAAGGTTCAACTCGTACCTACATGTCACATACACCGAACCCGTTACTTTTCGAGGTGTTTAACATTAACAATCAGCATCATAACTTACCTTCTTGATTGTGTAGAGAGCACCTGTTAAGTAGCGACTGACTGTACTAACTGACAGATGTAACTGTAATCCATAAGTACCATATTTGATATTTCAGAAAGCGTTAGAGTAGAGTCATCGTCGAGATAGCCCTTTATCGCCTCCGCAATTTCGTAAGTGACCTTGATTGTGCTCGCGCGAGCCCCACCACGTGGCTTATGGTCCACGCTACCACGCTGAACGAGGCGCCAGGCCGTCGTCGCAGGAACTCCATTATGCTTTGCTACCAGTTTCCAGTCGTCGCCTTCTTCAAAGGCCTTAAGAATCCGCAGCTCAGCGGCTACGTCTCGTTTTCTCTTGCTCTTCGACATCTGTAGGGAATATAAGAAAACACGAGATGAGCGCGGAATTCCAACAGCTACAGTACAGTAGAAACTTTTCTTATAATTATTTAATTATTATTTCACTTTGGATGAGGATATCTCCACTTTGGTTGCGAACCTTTCGTATTTTACGTATATTTTATTACTTTATCCACTTCGGTTGAAAACCTTCTCATTTAGACCTGTAAATGGTGTAGTGGGGGGGTCTTTGGGCGACGTATTACTTTACGGTTGACTTTTGTAACGAGTATCTCACACGTCAAGATGCTGTCGTGTCGTTTAAATGGGAAGAAACATCTTTTAAATTAGGAGATCCGTTTCCAAACCGAAATTACTCGAATCGATGGAAAGGGGAGCTTCGAGCCATGGTCTCGGGTGATCATGTGTTTACATTACGAGCGGATAATGCTATCAATCTCTCGATTAACGGGAACATTGTCTTGAATGGCTTTGTGTCTCCTGGTGTCATTGCTGCTATGAACAAGTTTGATTCGTTGCTGATTGAGCTCGAGGAAGGCCAATTTTATGCTTTGGAGATCAGCTATCGTACGAAAGAGGTGCAGTCGTTTATCAAGTTTCAATGGAGCTGCTGGCTTCGAGCTTCTTTTCTTCGGGATAGTCTTGAGCTCTGCATGGCGCTTACTGTTGCGACACCTTGTAGGAGGTGGACAATAAAAACTTACGCAAATGCTATGTTGAAAATGTTGTCTATTTCTCGCATTGAAACGGAAACACGCAGCACCTTCTATTGCCCCTCGTCATCGCTCGAGAAAACCTCGACGACGCTCTGTTTCTTGTGATACTTCGCGAGGGAGAGGTAGTAATTCGTAGTCACCTTGCATGCACAGAAAACGCCTCCGTAACCCGGATTTCCATATCATTTGCGATGGTGTTGCTGCTGGCGTCTATCATGATGGCGATTTGCTCTCTCATTGCGCCGTGCATGGAAACCAGGTAGTTTCTTGTTATCGGCCTCATCTTCCGCTTCGCTCTGTTCGTTTGAGTCGTCTCTCTGAGCACGCGTCTGAGGCTTTTCTGTACAGCAATCAATCTCGACCTCGCCATCCTTGTATCCAAAGGACGTGAGAGATTCACCATTGGCAAACCTTTGGGCCACTTTCCATCCTGAAGTAGCTGACACAGCTCGACATGCTCGAATTCTTGCGTGCGAATCGAGCGGATATTTGTCCTTCCCGGTTTGTCGCCCGCCGCAATCCACTCGTCCCATGTTAAGTCGTCGAATACAACCTGGCCGGTGTCACATGCTCAACCGCTACACCACTTTTATTCGACAGCTCGACGTATTGATCGTACGTTCCCATAACCTGATTGTGTTTCTGTTGGCATCGGCCTTTCTTGCGGGCGAGAACGTCAGTTTGACCAAAACATGTAACGTACTTATCGTTGCCCTTGAAGACCACCTTGTAGCGCTTCTCTACCTTTCACCTGGATTCTCTTCCATGTTTTCGTCTTGAGGCCTTTACCAGTCAACATTGCTGGGTCGGCCTTTGCGGCAAGCACACACTCAAGCAAGAAACGTTCCATCTCGCTCGTTCAAGACAAAATTTCCACGCCGCCAACGCTGCGGACAGGTTTGTTTTCTCTTTACCAGGCCTCTTAACAGCAGGGCTGGTAAAAACCTAGGTTTTTTGGAACCGAAAAGTAGGTTTGAATAAAACCTGAATAAAACCTAAAAAACCTAGATTGCACAGTTTGCACAGCCCCCACGTTAGAGTCAGCTTGACTCCGTCTTAAAGTAAAAGTTCTACAAGAATTCTATCTTGTTATTACTTTCTGTGTTGTTGGCCGTATTCGGCGCTCGGGGGTCAGCAAGAAAGTGGCGGTAAGATCTCTGCAATTGAGTTTTAATGAGGTTCAAATTCTGATATTTGATGACTCAATGGTTAAAACCTACTTTTGCCAGCCCATTGAATTTTTGGTTTTATTCCAAACCTGATTAAACCTAATGCATTTAAACCTATGCTGCTTAAAAGTAGGTAGTGTGTCGAGAAAAAGTACAGAATACCTAATTTATTTTTTTTCAAAACACCTAAAAAATTTGACAATGACATTCGCGATCTCGTAAGTCGATAAATGGGAAGAACAAGGGGGTCGCTGAAAGGAGCAAAAAACAACAGAATTGCATCGATAGGGCGGCGATTCAAGACTCCCTGTTCCAGTGTTCGCAACAATCTTCTAACTCGTTATCTGGATTCTTAGTCGCGTATTCTCCATGAAGAAAGGTTGGAGACGGCTTAAGCCAAGTCAAGCAATAGGATAGTGCATGAGACGGTAGCTACAGCGAGGGAGGGGTATAACATTAATAGAGAGGACTTGGGAACTTCGGTGAAAAATGCCGAATGAACGATAGAGAAAAAGAGGTCAGCTGTTCCTCTTGTCGCAATAGGAGTACCACCATTAAAGAAACGTTTGCAAGATCGAGCGGCGAATTATTTTGCCGAGTTAGATTGCTCGATTAAATGAGACGTGTCAGGTAATTTTCATCATATTATGGTTCGTTTTCCACGAAGGTCAGTCTCTTGTTGTGTCCCGATAAAACGCTAAAGATTGAGTTTATTAAGATCAAGAAAGCACTTCGTCGAGTTAAATATCGTGGGCTAATTTTCCTGTTATCAACGAGTCAAGGGTGCATGTTTTTAAAAGCACGTCCGTCAGTGGAAATACGAATATTCTCGCTGAATTGAAGGTGGATAGTTTTTGATTTTACCTAAGGAGTCGTTATCAAGGACACTACCACTGAAATCAAGCGCTTCGTAATTTTTTCTCAACTAAGTCGTCAACGAAATGCAAGAAACAGATGATATAGTCAATAAACTGCAAGAAAGATGATGAAGTCGATGAAATGCAAAATTAAAGTTTGCAATCTTTGTGCGTTAGGTCTTGGATAAGGGATGGATAGAAATACTTATCATATACAGTCGACCATTTACAATCGCCCTCATCGATGACCCAGCACAGATGACTTACAATGTTTGGGAACAATCTTCCTCGTTTGTCCAAAGTCTGGAGACCAAATGTGTCGCTCCAACGTATCTTTCATCTCACCGACCGTCAGATTCTTGAACTGAGTTTCAATTTCTTCGAGCTTGCCTACCTCTGAATAGCGACCAGAGATCGAACTCTGCAACTGCATAATCATGTCGTCAGCAGGGGAGACAAAAGTGAGCTTGTTCGACTTTTAAAAAGTTTTACTTGTGCCGTTCCTTGTCAAGTTTGCATAAGTCATCCCCAGGCAGACAGCGGTTCACTTTGTTATACAGGGGAAAAAAGAAATTGGCTGTCGAGAAGCTAATAAAGTTAGGCCAACGGCTTAACGCGAACTGGGAATACGAGTACTGGGCATCAGGATTTTCAATCATGTAAAGCGAAAATTTCCTCTGTAGTTATCCATAGTAAACTTCCGGGCTGTATCCACAGTAGTTATTTGCGGTTTCCGATGGAATCATTTTGAAGAACTCACAGCTGGCAGCAATCGCCTTTTCAACTCTCTCGGGGCCAATGAATTGACCATTCTGTAAACCAGCTAAACTGATATAGTGCTTGACTTTATGGTCATCCATTTCCTCAATAACTGCCCGAGAAATGAGACCACCTTGCGAGTGAGGAACGAATATGTAACCATCATTGTATGCTGCGTTACTTGCCACAAGCTCACGCACTGCCTCCACAGCCATTGGCACTTGAGTCAGGAGGAATTTAATTGCGCACGGACCATCACAGAATATAAGGACTCGATGATGCGACCTTGAGCCATCAGATTGTTCACGAAGTTTTTTCCTCGGTACGGCTCAATTGTTCGGTCACTACAATTGCTACGTCTGCCTGCGCGCTCGAGTCGATACTATTCACTTTAGTATAAACTTGTTCCATGTACAGGTCTTGTCGTATTATTTATCTTGAAATTTGTATGCTGCCAGAATGCCTAATTTGCTTTCTTGTTCGACGACTACCTATTATGGGTTTGCCAGAATACCTATTTTTCATAGTAGTAGAATGTAGTCTATTTAGTCTTAACTATTAGCTACATAATTTTCATCCAAGGAGGTTGGTGACTCAGGATCTAGATTAACTGCTCGTAGATAATTGATGATAATGCGTCCATCTAGTCCCTTGAAAACCTTCACCCCCTTTAGTTTCCTTGCTGGCTCGCTCACTCGCTCGCTAACATTTTCCTTTTCCGTGGTACTCGCTGGCACGCCCGGATCTCTCCTTCCTTGGTCCTCTGCCAAATCCTTCGTCCGCTCGTGGTACTTTCTTCCCCGTAGCGTTCTTTCTTGCGTTTCTTCCTCTTTAGCAATGTTGTATTGCACCTTTAATCCTAGGTGTGATGGCCCCACATGCACTTCCTCACACCCTATCTTCCCTCCGGAATTAGCAACATTTAATTGCATAGGTGGTCCTAGGTGTGGTGGCCCCGCAGGCACTTCCACACCTCTAAGCGTTCCTCCCTGGTTTGCAATGTCAACCGGTTTAAATCCTGGGTGAGGTGGCCCGCAGGTAGTTGTGGCCGCCACCACCTCACCGTGGTCGAGATAACTGGCTCTATGTAAGCCCAGCCTTGTGTATCCTGAGCAGAGCCCACCGCCGCGCTGGTAGCTGCGGACGGTGAGCCCACTGACCCAAGTCGGTATGTGCATCGGTCTGGGGGGGGGGGTGGCCCCGTGCCTAGGCCGTTCGTACGCGTAAATCCTTCGCTCCTCATTTCCGTCCACACCCATCAATGTGAGACAGTTGATGGGTGGGTGGTCCTCCCCTTCCTTGTTGGGTGAGGACTTGCTGGCAAATTCGAAACTGAATACCTATTTTTCATTAAAATAGGTACTTAGGTAGTTCAACCTACTTTTGCTGAAAGTGCATCGGTATGACACGTTTTTGTAGTGCAGGTTTTTTTTAGAAGGGAACACACCAAATCGTGAAGATAGTCACAAAAGGAATGCGGTATAGTTCTGGTCCTCAACTTGCGTGCCACTTATTCGTCTTAACGTAAAAAGTATTTTGTAAAATTAACTTTTATAGTGTTCCATTGTAATTTTCTCGGAATTTTTATCCTCCGAACACTCAAAATTCCAACAGTCTGTAGTGGCGGTTTTAAATACATTAAAAGATCGTGCTCATTCTTTCTGGGGCAATTTTGAATGGGCCAAGAATCCGTGGATCATGGATGTTCATGGGGGAACCTTATCCCCTACAAAATATGACCGCTTACCTATATCTACAATTCTCTCTCTCAAGATACTACGGACGGCATCTGACATTTATGTGTGGCAGGTTCCAAGCACCCAGGCAGTATCGCACTCCAGAGCGAAGTTAGCGAGATGGTTGGCGGCGATAGTTCTCGCCTCCCCGAGAGTCGAGATAGGCCAAATAGTGGGGACTCCACCTGCCATTAGGTTATTCAAATGCCCAGAAGTGCTAGAGGAATATGTTTGGCGTCTTCATGGACCGAAGCATCTTATTGGAACTCACCATGAAAAGAAAAAAGAAGTACACCTATCGCAATCGGAAGGGGGTATATATTGGACGCTGACATCTCCAATACCCATAGTGTCAACTTCAGGGTTGCTTCGCTCCTGACTACTGTGGTGTGTTACCCGCATCCATTACTCCATAAAATAGGTTGGCCGCTATTAGAAACTACGGCATTTTGGAAGATTCCGCAAGCTATTCGCAAACATTTCAAGAAATGTTACCATATGAATATTGCGGCCCGACTGTCCGGAGTACTACACAAGTGGCAGACAAGTCGTCATACGGATGATTGGTGGTACTTCTTACAGGATCAGACACCAAAGCAGGTTTGGAAGCATTATAATGTATTGACTAACTATCAGTTATATGTCCAGTATCGGCTAGCGACCAGACAACTTAATACTTTCTACAGTAGAGACCAAACAGAGACTTTATGTCCGTTGAACTCAAGCTGTTACATGCAGAGAACGAGTATGCATCACATCTTCTGGGAGTGTCTCACTGCAAAGCAAGTTTGGTTGAAATGGCTGGGTCACTGGGTCGGAGAGGAACTTTCTGAAGCAGCTTTAAACACGTATAAATCGGATATTGTCACCCGCTCGGCACCGATGCCGGGAGACAGGATCAAATCGGCGATGATGAATCGTTATGGGACCTCCATATCAGCGTTCTTGGACCAGTTTCAAAGGCTATGGTGGGGTTTCTGCAGTATTGCGACGACCTGGTTGTGGCAAATTCGGAACAAGATGATTTTCGAGCAGTGGCAGCGGACACCGGCGGAAATCCTAAGTTTTCTATGGGTCCAAACACGGGCCCAACTAGAAATGGCGACGACGCATGAACGTAGAAGCGTTGTGTCAAGAGAAGAAGGGATGAGACTGCAGATATTCATCCGTGCGTGTTCGACACCTTACCAGCACCGCTCCAGTCAGCGAGTCGATGTTCGATGTCTGCAACCAATCGCCCCCCCTAACGAACCTGAGCCGATTCTAGTCTCCAGGATAAGATCTTAGATTGTAGCCAATAGTTAAACCCAACTAATTGACTATTATTATTATTATTATTATTACATGTAAAGATCGTGCTCATATGTTCAACATATCGACGAACGCATCTCGTCAGCTCGTCACATCGACGCAATGTTTCGTCATGACATTTCTCAAGGATGGCAGGGGATAAATCGAGCGATTTACAGATTGGAACATTTAGATATAAGACACCAGATGCTAGGAAAACAGGATCTTAATGAATTGTACAGTAGCGTTGTGTTTGTAAAACTTTAGGTGCTAGCATTGAGATGTTTGGCATACACTCATAGAGTGATCCAGTTTATGTAAGACAGATTGCTGGGTACGTGTACATGTAGTAGTGGAGGAAAGAAGCTCTTTGTCTTTCACCACTTGTCCAATTGGTTTCTACTCGTCACATGTTCAAGTCGAGATTCCGAATGCGACTCGTATCGACACTCTTGCTAGCTTTGGTCCTTGCAAACGACAGTAGTTTGACTGCAGCTACCGATTCCAGAATGACAGATTCCAAGACAATAGTCCGACAAAAGGGACGAGTTCTAATCACCACAACAAGAAAACGTCGTTGCGGCGTCGCACGACTACCGACGACGAAGAGCGCGTTGAAGGGATGAATATGTTCCATCTCGACAAGATCAAGAAGGCGTTTGATGATGAAAAGTATGCAGCGAAGTTGTTTGAGAGATGGGATCGTCGTGGCTACTCACAGAATCAAGTAAGAAATAAGTTACCCAACGACGTGGAAAAGCAATTTGACGAGCTCTTGGACAAATATCATCTCAGAGCAAGGACTACGCAGTGGGTACTGACCGACGACATGATTGAGGCTGCATTGGTAAAGGATTCCGACTATGCTCCCAAGGTGTTCAGGTACTTGATAAGGAACGAAGTGACTCCGCTCAGGCTACGCATGAACGAAGAAAAACTGATAAGAAAGAGGGAGTTTGTGGAAAAGTACGCCAAGTGGGTAAAAATACACCATCCATCCCTTGAACATGTTTGAAGACTCACATCGACGGACGAGACATTTCTGTTGCGAAGAGTAGAGTACCTTCTTGTGGTTGTCGTGTCGTACGTGTCCAGAGAGGGTAATAGTGTCTGAATACATGTACTGCCTCCTACTTTTCGTTGGCATCTTTTTGGGAACCTGTTTACTCTTGTCGTTTTTGTTGTATACTTGTAGCTCAGGATATTTCTAGCCGCACAGAGCTTCTTCTGCTCCTGTCTACCACATCATTTGTACACCGAACATGAAAGTGGCGGCGACTATCACGAAAACTATCGTGCATGCAGCTGCGTACTTTCTATTAGCTGAAAGTAGTGATGTTAAGGTAATGGTAACCAAATTGTTCTGAAATATTCGGAACTTTACCAAAGTCTACCAAAATGTCATTGGTTGAACTTATCCAATATTTGCCAATCAGAATCCATAAAGAAAAGGGGATATTGGAATTTGGTAGACTTTTGTAACTTTGGTGGTATTTGGTAGGAATCCAAAAATAGTTTTGAATACTTCGGAAATGTTACAAAAACATCACTAGCTGAAAGCATCATCACGTCGCTAGAGTTACTTCGAGAATCCAGCTGTTGTCTTCCAATCGGAGTTTTTTTTTCGCCTCTAAATAAGACCAGACAAAAATAGTAGCAAGTGGTTCAATCTAGCGCAAGAAACAAAGTCGACAGATCTTATCTTGAGCATGCTCCAAGTCAGCAGAGTCAATCAAGTTGTGGTCGATACTCGACATATCGTTGGCCCTGCGTCTTATGTTCCTAACCATCTGCTTGACACTGTTCCATATGGTGAAGGAAGATTCTGGCACAAGTCTTCACACATGCTACCGCCAGCTTCTGTCTTCTCACTACGAAAGAGCAAAGATCATGGAGGATAAAAAGCAAAATCATCAGGCCTCTTCTTCCCAGTAAGAGTGCGAACCCATGACCAGAAGTATGACAACAAAAGGTAGTATGAATCTACTGACTGACCTCGCAATACCGACTAAACAAAAATCCAGATGAGGCGACTCTAAATAGCTTAAATCATGAAAACCGATACTGAAACTACTGCAGTATTCCGTGACTGCTCGTTCATGATGTCACTAACTTGCTTAATTGCCAGATGTATGTAAAAAGGTAGTGTTTTCTACAAACAATATCAAAGCTTAGATAAAACACTTTTCTGCTGAAGTGGAGCATTTCACGCGATATGTCTGAGGTTTACATACTTAACAAGAAAATTTGGACTAGTTGTACAACGTGATCTTCGTACTTCACAACGGAAGTTGTCAGTCAGTAGAGATATCTCAATTCTATGACCCTAGTGTGAAGGTACTTAATAGTAGTACTAAGTATTAATAGTAATAGTAATAATTATAGTAATAAGGTAAACGACCAGTTTTGTGAACGGTATCACTTCAGTGCACGATGCTGATTATTATCCAATAAATCTGGATATTTCGATTTTAAGCAATTTGATTGGCAGATGAGTTTTGAACCGGTTTAATGCACGATTCGCTGTGTGCGAAGTGAATTTATCGTTTTAGAGAGGGATTGTATGTGGAGGGGGAGCATTTTCTGCCAGCACAAACGAAACAAGAAGAAGAAAGCAGATGGTGGTGCGCCGCGGGCACTACGAGAAGCAAGACGTCGTTGATGCTTTGGAGAGAGTGCGCGACGGTGAATCGTACGCCGAGGTCGCGCAGACGTCGTCTGTTCCGCTACGTACGCTGTTCAAGAAGGTGAAGGACCGGCAAAGTGGGATTCCGATCGAAGGGCTGCGCCGCGGCACGAAGCCTGCAATCTCAGCGGACCTGGAGAGCCACCTGGTGGAGTGGATTGCCGCCATGCAGCGCGTAAGACTACCTGTTGCCCGCACGGAGATCATGAAGCGCGCCACCATAATCCACGACGCGCTGCAGCGGCGCACGAGAGCCAGCCAGTCGACGCAACTCACGTCTGGCTGGTACTCGCGCTTCCTTGGTCGCCACCCGGTGCTCGTGCCGCGCACTACGCAGAGCATCGGGAGAGTGCGAAACGCTGTGGGGAAGTCGTCGGTCGACATACTTTTCAACACGATGGCCAAGCTGCTCGTCGAGAAGAGGATCGACTCGTCGCGGGTCTTCAACATGGACGAGAATTCGTTTACGCCGAAGTCCACGACCAGCACCGTCATCGCCATCAGAGGCTCCACGAACGTGTGGACGCAGGAGATCAAGCCCAACTTCCACATGTCCGAGGTGGCGGCCGTTAGTGCGTCTGGGTTCGCTGTTCCTCCCCACATCATCCTCCCTGGCGTTTGACTGCTCAAGACAGAGCTCGCAGCGCTCTTAATTGATGGCGCGCGCGTCACTGGTGCGCCAAAGGGATTCAGCAATGCCACGATCATCAAGGACTGGTTGGTGATATTCTCTACCATGCTGGAAGCCCAAGGGATTCAAAAGCCAGTCATTTTGATCTTGAATAACTCTTCCACGCATGTGAATATTGGCAAGTTCTGCAAAATCTTTTTTTCATGATATTCTTGTTCATAATCAGTTTTAATGGGTTATTGTTTTTATTGTTTTTCAGAGTCGGTAAACTTCTGCTGCGACCATGGCATCCTGATGATCGCCTTGCCAGCAAACGCGACGCACCTCTTTTAGCCGCTTGACGTGGCCGTGTTCAAGCCTTTCAAGACAATCGTCCGCGAGCGTCTACAACTTCAAATGTATGAAACGGCGGACCCAACGCTGTCCAAAAAGACAGCCATCGAGATTGCGTGCGATGCATACCGCAGCGCCATCATTGAGCACTCCAGCAATGCTGTCGAGGACTTCCGGGGTACTGAACTCTACCCCCTCTCTCTGGTTCAACTACACAAGCGTCTCGGTGGTTATCAATCTGGGGGAGTGAAAGGCGACTTTGGTAATGCTTCCTGGCTTGTTCGCCGCCCGAATGTGGTCGCCACAGTCCAGAATGCGATCCTCACTCCCCCCCCAGAGCCTGTACGCAAGCAGAAGAAGCGTAGAACAACGATCAACATCGCAGGCAGGCTGGTTACCAAAGAAATGCTCGCAGAAGCATCCGACCAGTAGTCGTGCACTAAACCGGTACGCAGTAAAAAGGGTCTAAATATGACTGATTTTCTCCAACTCGCAGAACTTTATAAAATAATGCCCTGAAGCTGCAGCGCTGTGGATAAAAACCTCCGCTAAAAGGACTTTAACGTGGTGTTTTCTGATATATCAGATTCGTTTGTTACGTTACTGGATAAAATCTCCGAACTGATCCAAAATCGTGCACTAAACTGGTCGTTTACCTTATTATTAGATCCACTCTTGGATTGGATATTTGTACTTGAATCGGATTTCCTTGCGCATTATAAAATTATAATATTTTTTAAATTCAAATATATTACCGCAGTTGATTGACAGGTTATTCCACTTGATCGTTGGTTTATGCGTGGACATCCATTGGACTTTCGAGATCGAACTTCTCGTCTCATTTCAGACAATACAGTCTGAAATATAACAACGAAAAAGTACAGCTGAGTGATATGAGGAAGTGGACAACACGGGCATTAGAATCGCTTTGTTAAAGTACACACGACCAACGACGGTCGTCGTGAGGAGAGTACAGCTCTG
>MIQA02005563.1:9807-27824 GCA_001887855.2 Sclerospora graminicola
CGGGTCATTTTTAATCATTTGGTGCATAAATCCTTTTCGATTAAGTCACATACCGGTATATATCAAATCTGCAAAGTCGTAAAATACCGAGAAGATATTTAGAGAACCTGACCCCATACAGGGTGGTGTATGCCATGTCAAGCGCGGTTCTGTATGGGCCTCATTTGATGGACCCCGACTCTATCCGACTTTGGATTTTCGTCCACGGTGGGACTCGAACCCGCAATCTCCCGGTCCCGAGGAAGGCCTTACCACTGCACCAAACGAGTCGGTCCCGTAAAATACCGAGTCAAAATTCGGATATGAAAGGTTCATATCCCATTTCGGGTCATGAGCGCCATCTCGGATCATGAGCCGCATGTGCGTGGATGGGACAGGACATATGTGGACTACTTTTAGCCAATAAGAGCGACTATTTCTGGCGGGATCACGGCTCATGATCCCGTTAGTAATGCCTCCCAGTCTTTTCGAAATTAGAGATATCATCGTGTGCCACTACACTATTTATTTAAACTACCTTTTTTAGTAGTCATTTCGCCGTCAAAGTCACTACTTTGCTCCTCTAAACTCGTATAATCTATCGAAATCTTTATGTTCGTCCTCTTCCGTATTGTTATCGTTCAGCTTTCCAAACCATCCATGCGATGAACACTTTATTATTTTTTACTCTGTCCCACCTCAATAAACCCTTTAGCACCACATAAGAAATTTGGGTCAAATGCATTCAAGTTATTTTTAAGTGTAACCTAAACTTAGGCAGTTTATTTCATCACTAGTATCACTTGCACAGTTGCAGTATAGCGAGTTGCACTTTGGGTAACAATAGTCATTATGCATAACCAATCAAGTTGCTGGTCACTCCACGTACAAATAATTTAAGACCATCAGCCAATGGTTGTAATAATCCAAAGATACCTACAACATTGGGTCCTCTTCTTCTTTGAATAGAAGCTAATATTTTACGTTAACATGATTTCTTCATTTATCAAATTGTTCATTGACGACCTTCTGTTACACCTCAAATATTAAAAACCAAAATAACAAACTTTTCACAATTTTATGATAAATAAATATTATTTTATATTCAAAACACATTAATGGATTATGCTGAACGCCTGGAAGCAGGTTTCAAGATCCAGCAACCAGTTATGGAAGGTAATTATAAATTTCACCATGATTTTATGTTTTTTTAAATCAAATTAATAATAAAATTATAAGTAACTAATTTTATAATTAAAAAAGGGGGATATGGTGTTATGCGATTTTTTTTCTATCATTTTGGTATGGTATAGTAGATAAAATCTATTATGTTATGAAGGTGTTTATTCATTATTAATTTTTAATCGAATTTGTTATGGTAATTATTTAAATTTTTAAAATTTGTTTGGTGATAATCATTTCCGCTGGATTAAAAATTGTCGACATGCAAAAGTATTTTAGAAACCACTACCATTAACAAAATTTATTTGAATGTCCAATACACAATCAAGTACTATTGAAATTAGTTATCTTATATTTTTTCGTGTAAATTAGTTTTACCTGTACGACTATTTGCCAAAATGATGAAAAAAAACTAAAAAACCAAGAAACTTGATCTAAAAATGAAAACTGATCAAATTGAGGCATAATTAATATTAATTTTTTTCAAAGGCTCGATTTCGTTTTTTGAAGTAATATTTTTTTAATAAATAATTCTTTCTTTTAATCAAGAAGTAAATACTTTATTTTTTAGTGCAATAAATTTTAAAATATTTATTGATGTACACTACGAGCGTTCTAGCGATTCGAGCTAAGTTATCAATTGCTGGTGCTTAAAAATAAGGGCTAGTCAATTTTGCTTCTCTTCTTTTTCATAAACTCTAGCAGAACTCCTCTATATTCTATTCTAAGGTCAGCAATATGACCGGTGATTGCCATTACGGAAGAGGGGCTAAACTCGAATCTAATTGGATATACCGTAATAGAAAGGTTATAGATAACACAAATGTGCAGCAGAAACCACCTCAATAAGAGACTGCTACTTATGACAAGTTCACTTTCATAACCTCTCAACACAGATAATGAGTGTTATTGTAACTTTCAAACGACAAAATTTAATAGGGAATATTCCAAAAGGTGACTCAAATCCAGAAACTTTTGGCCAAGTTTGTGGATTTGAGTCAACTTTTGGAATATTCCCTATTTAATAAGAGTACCCGTACCTTATCATCCCTGGCGGCTACACAGGCAGACGGTTATTACTACCCGGTGGAGTGGCGAGCAGAGCATGGAACTCTCCGTCAAGCACATCTGCTGGGTAAACGTGCCAAACATTTGATGAGTGATGGTGTCCTGGTGGTACGCTTTGAGATGCCCTTTAACGTCGGGTGTTCACACTTCGACGTGCACATCGGCCGAGGCGTTCGCTTCAATGCGCGGAAGAAGAAGGTGGGTCAGTATTTTACATCAACAATATGGGAGTTCCGCATGTCTTGCGCCAGTTGTAGTGGCGAGTTGGTCATCAGAACATACCCTGAGCAGCGTGACTACGAAATGGTGAGCGGCGTCCTAAAGAAGGCGGAGGCGGGGGACACAGCAGAAATGCAGACAGAGCGCTTAAATGAAGCAGGGTTGTCCATCAAGCTTGAGAGCGATCCTTTTCTTAGACTTGAGCATGAAAACGAGGACAAGAAAGCAGCCAGGAAACGCTCGCGAGGTCTGGAGGCACTCGTACAGCTTCACGACGCTGAGTTCAGAGACGATTACGCCAGCAACTCGGCACTTCGAGCGCAGTTTAGAAGATAACAAACCGCAACAAAGTAGAGAAGACGAGGCGAAGCGGTTGAGAATCGGCATCCCGCTACTAAACGTTTACCTGGACGACGTATTAGCGTCGAAAGCAGTCGTGTTCAAGGGTATTCCGCAAAATCGACTATCTCCAAACTATCGTCGATTGAAAAACGAAAAGTTACGCTCTCAACCATCTGTTGCAGCTAAGTTAGTGGACTCATTCCAGCATTTTGGTGATCCAGCGGGCTATCATTTGCAGCGTTTGAAAGCGGCCAAAAACGACCAGTTACATTGCCAAGGAAGTGAGTTCTCTTGGCCGAATGTAATTACTAACTCCATTAAAACTTAAGCGACACTATTTTTAACTCTTTCCATCAGATAATTGTCAATTACTGCGATCTGCGAGACTTACTCAAGGGCGGGACACAGACTTGAGACATCGCTGCAGAGCACAGAAAGTGACTTGAAGGCGCGATCTTCGTCCCCCTGCCGTACACGCAAACACTCTTCTGCTGTACGTACCATTCCACTGGAATAGTTTGTGTCTTTGCTGTATGCATAATACGCTAAAAGAATGCGCACGGCGCTTCACTTCTCGCTTTCACTGGATTCTGCTGCGCATTGGTCTACGTCTTTCGTAATTGCTTCAAATTTGTCATGCTTGCCGCTAAGAATGAATTCCTCGACATGCATTAATGAGTCGGAGATGCTGGAGGCAAGTTGCAGCAGTCGTTCACCCTCTGTTTGGCTTCCGTGGCTTCCTGTCTGATTAGGGTCCAGATCATCATAAAACGCATGATCTTCTTCCAGTTTCGGCAGCATCTCGGAGACACCGTGTAAAAAAGGCCGTCGAGATAATGTCAACTGTGTCGGTCAAAACAACGCCATCATCATCCATCTTGGTGAAGCTATTCAAACAGGCCGAGTCGCCCGAACAGACAGACGAGCGAGTTACTCAAACGACTAAAAACGATAAGGTAACTAATCACTTTTGGTTCGATTGCTTATTAAACGCACGGTCATAATTGATCTCATCTCTAAAACGATAACCCGTACTTTATTGAGTGAACTCAAAAATGATCCAAATGTAGGGATGTTACTTGTAGCAAGTTTGATATTTGTGACATGTCCATTACGGTATGAATGAAAGTGGATATTTGATGCGAAACTATGGAAATTCGAGTAGGACACATTAAATTCGAACTTGATTGGTCTAAATGATTTAGATGGAGTTATTTCGCAATTAGTTGGTCTTTGACTTGAGACCAAAGAACAAAGCATATAACTGGTCTATATCTAAAAGAACATAAGAACAGGTCATAAAAGTACTATTTGATTAGGTGGTCTATTAATAGCGTAGAAAAGATGACCATAACCATGACTGATCATTTGAATAATACTACCCTCTAATATATATTATAGAATCTTTTCGTTGTTCTGTGAGAAAATGTACGCAAAACACACTCACTCGTATCAACTACAGATTAGGTCTGCATAAGCCAATAAGCGAACAGTAGACCACGGGATCTGTTAGAGAGTTGAATATCAGTTACCCAAATATTTACAAAATGGGTGCCTTTATAATCACCCCCAAAACCATAGACTCACCCCCAATATCCAGTAAAATCCATGATAGGTTCGAATTAGGTACACAGTGTCAGTCAAAGCACTACAAAACAGGAGCAAAGTCGGTTCCCAATAATTCATAGGTAAGCACCTCCGATTAACGATTATTTCTCTTTTCATATCGAATCGACTTGACCTTGTATAGCGCGCACAATTTTATTCTGGCTACTACTACTGTGCCAACACGTACAAGGTTTCAATACAACCCCATACATTATAAAGCTATAAAATGTTAGGTACAATTTGTAACTAGAAATTCTTTCTCGAATTTTGTAATAGATATCATAAAGATGCCACCAAAGCTACATCTCTCTGTCAATACTGCTAAAATTTCTACTACTTCGACCCGAATATCTTGACAGCTTACTTAATCAGATTACTGGAGTCGTCGGTTGCTTGGTCTTTTTACCGAAGAGGCCGAGTGACCCATTTATTTCCTTTGGAGCCGACAATTTCGCGCATTTTGAGCCACTTATTTCTTCATTGTGCCATGGATTGCAGAGATAGTCAAGCGTTTTTACAACGGAACAATATGACGTAGCAGTTGAATTGACTGTCGCAAAAAGTCGAGCGTCGAAATTTTAGCGTTTGCGTCAATTCCATTTCTCTAAGATGATTCAATACCCCAAGCGTCATAATTACATCGATACAGCACTCAGCCATCACTGTCTTTAAATTTAACTTCGTTTTCTGTGGTTCGTTATACTTCCTCCGGGGCAAAACAAACGCAGCATTCACACAAAAGTAATCATGATTGGCTCAAAATTACGTTTTAGTCAAAATAAAGAAAGAACAGAATCTCCTTTTTTCATCAATATTTTTTTATTTCATTGTGGGGCCGATGGTGTACACAAATGAATGGACACAGTGATCGGTGGTCTACAAAAGATTACCCGCCACAGTCCAAGATGACAGCAAGGACGCATCCGGAACCTTCAAAGAAACGTCTCAGCAACAGTGCTCGCCGGGCCATCATCAACGGACTCCTTTGCAGCAGTATTGACGGCGTCCTTCGCATTGGCGCAATCGCATGCAGCCAGGCAGTATGGTTGTCACGGCTCGACAATTAGCCGCATCTGGGCCCGTCATGTAAAGGCTGTAGCGGCGGGTATTGAGGGAGGGGACTACAGCTCTCACATGAAGGGTAGGGCTGGCCGAAAGCCGATTGATCGCACTTTGATCATCACGAAGATTCGGGCGGTACCGATCGAAGAGCATTCGACCAAAACGCGGTTGGCGGCGGCAGCAGGTGTGTCAAGACGTACGCTCTCAAAAATGCTGAATGAGGGGGTGCTACGTCGCGTGACAGACCACATCAGTTCATCGCTAACCGAGCGCAACACGTTGCGTGACAGACCACATCAGTCCATCACTAACCGAGCGCAACAGGATCCAGCAACTAAATTTGTGCTCCGGCACCTCAACAAGACCAACATGCTCTTCGACCCGGGCTACGACGTGGTCCACGTCGATGAAAAGTGGTTCAACGAAGACAAGGATGAACGTGCCTATTTGCTACTTGAAAATGAGGTTCCTCCTAAGCGCTTCATGTTCTTAGCCGTTGTGGCAAGACCAAGGTACTGTCTAAATTATTTTTTTCCATTTTTATAACCTTGCAATGTTTAATCCATAGGTTTGACCCCCACCGGAAGACCATGTTAAACGGAAAGGTTGGTCTCTACCCGCTGACAGAGGCGTACATCGCAAAGCGTGACTCGTCGGCGAGGAAGAACTGTCTGTACCAGAAATGTCGCGGCGGTCGATTGCCAGCTCTACAAAGACTACATCATCAACCGAATCATCCCCTATATCAAGGGAAGTGGCCAGCAAAAGACCGAGGCCGAACGATTTTGATCCAACAAGACAATGCAACGCCCCACGTGGCACCGCACGATCCTGATATCATAGCCGCTGGAACGTCAGGCGTTGGAACATCCGGCTGCAATTCCAGTCCCCAAATTCACCAGATCTGAATGTTTTGGATCTAGGCTTCTTCGCCACAATCCAAAGCATTCAGTATATGCAGCAAGTGCATGGCATCGAAAATCAGGTCCGCGTCGTCACCGAAGCATTCAATCAGGTCAGCATCGACACGCTGGACAACATTTTCTTGACGCTCCAGGCGGTAATGGAGTGCATCCTCGCGTGCGAGGGAAGAAACAGGTATGCCCTTCCTCACATAGGAAAGACGGCATTGCGAAAGAAAGGTTTGCTACCAGTATCCATCACTTGTGATGTCACCATGTACGAGAGGGCGCTTGCGGCTCTCGACCGAGCTGATTGCTTGATGTTATAAAATACAATAGACCTCTTGAGTCAGTCTAGGAATACTATGCAATCATGCATCTGTTCTCGTTCGACACTTGCTAACGAAATTATGCTCGTTTCTAGAGAAACCCTGTTAGGGTAAACAAGTGTTCAATAAAAATCCAACCACAACACAGCAAACCACTCCATTAAATATTTTATCTTTCAGTTTGGCGACCACATCGCAAAAGTGTGCATTATGGTCGTCACCGCATGCAAGCTCTTGCTCCAAATGACACACGTCCATGAGTCCATTTGACTTGAAGAAGTCGTGCCGGTTCTCCAATCAATGTCACATGCTTCGATACTGTCACCAGTTGAGATCTAATGGCCAGATAGTTTTCCAAAAAGCGCTGCACGTCCCAATCTACTGAATACTTTTGTGAGTTTGTGTTTGCTCCTGATACTTGTCTTCATGTTGCTTCATCGATATACCAAAGGCTCCAAATATATTGGATAAAAGAGATGGTAGCGGCCAAACTTGGGTGCCTTGTGCTCACGACGTAGCAGCCCCACGTTGTGTGCCATCGGACGCACGAATACGGCGTCCTTGAGGTGAACAATGGTCTCGTGTACGTTACCAAAGTTTTAATATAATAAAAACATGTAACATGACCCAAGCATCTTGCGAAGTCAATCACAAAACTTGAAACTACGATGTGTAGCTCACACATAATACCCGTTATTAAACCACATTCCGCTTATGCGGTCAAACCCGCTCACAGGTTGGTGAAATGGAATATCCTTCGTGCTTACGTTGCTGTGGCGCTTCTTTTTGTAGTAGAAAACATCCCATCCAGGAAAATAGCAACACCGATTTCAAAACCAATACAGAGGATCAAGAAGCTTCCGCCACTTCCATCATCAACAGAAACTGTTTCGCTCGAGTATATGGCCATATCAATACGTTCATCGCTTTCATCCCCATCATAAACCCACAAATTCTTCACGGAGTCCTAAGCATGGGCAAGAATAGCTAGCAGACTCCTTTTGAATACCACCACCAGCTCCATTATCCACGAAGTGTACACCAAGCGACGACGAGTAATCATGCTTCTCATCATGTGTGTGGCCATTGAGCCACATATGAACACCCGTACCGTAAATAATGTTAAACCACTTCGTCATACCAGCCTCCGTGTAGTGGGAATACGGCGAATAGTGACTATTGACCACAAGCCACGCTGCTGTTGAATTGGCAATACTAGCCTCCAGTTTTTTACGCGAGTCATCACTCCACGTTGTGATTTGAGCCATACACTTGTCAAACATGTCAACGTCCCCGCCACAACAGACACCATCACCACACGCAACACTTGTGCACTTTTCGTCGTTGCCACCAGCATATCCATAGCACTGACAGTAGGTCTCCTTTGCTCCATGTGCGTCAGCATCACCCGAATCAGCATTAAAAATGCCAATGCTTGCATTCGAAACTTCGTTTCGGATGGTATATACAAATAAATGATCTTTCAGGACCGAACGGGCCTCATTTGGACTCGTGTACGTTGCCTGCCACGCGAATTTGTCCTTCAAGGATACAACAGATCATCCACAGATGCACACTTTCGCGCCCTGTCACCATCGGAGCAGATTTAGTCGGCTCCACCATGGTCATGGTTGCCCATAACATTCACCCAAGGAAGTGTATTGAGATTGTCACCATCAAGTTTACTTTCAAACGTTGTCGTGAAACGCGAGTCACGTTCATTCTTACTGTTGATGCCTGTTCGGTAAAAACTGTCACCTTGACCGATGACACAGACTGAAACAATTTCTGCAGCACTCGCCTGCTGGTTCATCACATTAGCCACAACATCCTCAGGGTTGACAACATAGTTATTGTATGTAGACGAACGCTCGCAGCAAGAGCTTTCCGTGGTCCAATCACCAATGGCGAATGCTGCCAATGAATATGTGACACTAGTATCTTGGACGTAAAATACTGTCATCTATGAAGTTGGGTACATAGAGGTACATTCTTTTCCTTACGTGCCGTCATTCGGAACGTACCAGCAGTGCTTCGTAGCAACGTCGCCAAATGTCGTCGCATTTGCACTAGCAAATGACCACTTGTCATCTGCAGTATGGTACTGCAGCTTCAACCAATCCGACGAGGCCGTCACAGTCAACATCGCGGTACAGCGACACCAGAGGGAATTTGAACTTGGGGGGGGGGCTGTGACCTTTTGTTAATATTGGCCTTTTCGACTCCAAACTCTGTATAGTAAATATTCGTCATAGATGATAATTTCATAGTATCACTTTTGATTTTCTGCGTTTGTTTTGGGCACCTTTCTATTTCGATCGTGCGTTTATTTGCCCCGGAGGAAGTAAATGTTGCAGGTTAGGATCGGATACAGCGGATATATATGTAGTAAGAGCAGCAGCAGGAGCATCGAGGCATCAACTTTTTTTCCTGTGCTTTGTCGGCACAGAGTACCATTTTCGAACTTAACATGATTTTTATATTGGGGGTGAGTCTATGGTTTTGAGGGTGATGATAAAGGCGCCCTTACAAAATATAGGATAAAACGTAACATATATCTGATATCGCTGTTATAGAAAAAACTTAGTCACGGAAAGAAAGACCGACAAAAATCGTAAATACCCTTTCTTCTCTTAACTGACAAACCAACTGCGCATATAGAGCACAACTGTTTGAAGATAGACTGACAGCACACTTGCACATACTGTAGTACCTACTAAACCTCATAATATAAAACTAAGTGGTTTCTTTAAACCGAATTTATGATCAAATTGGAAGTTATATATCATTCGTTGGCAAAAATCTGTGTGGACGAAACCCTTCCAAGAAGACACAGAGATAATGAATTTACCGAGAAACTGATCAAAAAAAAAACAACACCCTTACATATAAAAATATATTAATTTAAATAGGTATATTTATTACTAGAAATAAAACATGTATTAGGGGTACGGGTGTACTCACCAGGGGTGTGCGCTATCACGTTTCGGCACCGGTACTATAGTAGCGAATCAGGTATATGTACCAAAATTTACGTATAACTCCATGTTAGTTATTAAGTATTGGCTATTATAATTGACCTTATCCTAGAAATTGAGGGTCCGGATTTGCCTGATGATGTAATTGCTTGGTTGTCGAGTATCTGCTCACTTTTGATCGCGGTGCTGGTAAAGTGTCAAACACGCTCTGGATACACAACTGTAGACGCATTTCGTCTTCTCTTGTTGTAGGTTGTTGTTGCTCAAATGTAGCAACTGTGTCTAGTTTGGCATTGCTTTGTTCCCATAGGAAAATGATGGTTTCTGCAGACTTGTATCTTAAACCTTCAAAAATTGATTTATTTCGTAATTTCCACAGCCAACCTACGATAATGCCACAAAATCCCCACCATAGGCGTCGAAATTGTTTCTTATATGAAGAGGCTATAACTCCATATTTCTCCATCATCTTTACTCGCACCATATCACAATGTTCACGGCGGTAGTCTGTTTGCGATATTACTTTTAAAGCATTGAAGTGTTCGTTCGTCCACTATTTCTTCAATCCAATGACTTAGCCATTTGATCCAAATGAGACGTGCACTTGCGCAACCCCGAAAGATATGTGCTATATCTTGAGCTTTCATGGTGCAGTCTGGGTTTAACGGACATATTTGTAACGTGTCCAGACCCTGATAGAATGTGTTTGGTAACTATGCGATATACCACCCAAGTCTGGTAATCAGTTAAAAGATGCTTATGTTTCCACAGTTGTTTAGGAGTTTGATCCTGAGTGATATCCACCAGTTATCCCCTAGACTTTTCTTCTCCCATCTAGAAAGCATTTCCGGAAGTCGAACTATGATATTTTCATGATAAATTTTCTTGAAAAACCTTCGAATCGCTAGTGGTATTCGCCAAAATGCCGTATCATCTTCCAGCGGCCATCCAATCTGATGCAGCTCAGGATGTGGATAGCATACAACTGTCTTTGTGTCCACTTCCTTACCATTGTTATCCAACAGTGGCTCATTTGCATTCAGTGTCCAATAAATTCCACCCGCTGATTGTCGTAATGAAATTACTGAACTATTGGTCATCGTGTGTCCTTCCACTATCCCGGGCTTTAGAACAGACCAACTGTACTTAAGCAATACTTCCGGACATCTGTAAAGTTGTATAGGAGGTGGTGCCCCAATAATTTCTCCAATTTTGACTCTAGGAGAGGCTAGGATAATTGCTGTCATCCACCGACCCAATTTAGTTCGGGTATGTGAAAAGGGGACTTTCCACTGATAAATGTTTGTAGCAATCCGAATTATTTGTAACGAACAAATACTGTATTCCGGGGATGCGATCGTATTTGTTTGGTGCCAATGTTGTTGCCCTTACTTCCGGTATCCATGGATTTCTAGCCCAATTAAATTTACCCCGGAATGCTTGATAATATGCCGGAAATAAGTTATGATAGGGAATGTTGTCCACATTAATAGTTAATTCCAGTACTTCGGACTCTTTTAAGCCATGGGAATGTGGTCCCGGTTCACTTTGTATCCGTGTAATTAGAGTCGTTAAGTACTCCTCCCACCGTAATTAGTCTGTGTGCAAAATTAGTCTGTGTTCGGAATTAGTCTGGCACAGACTAATTTAGGTGAAGAAAAATTAGTGAGCTCTCAAAACTTCCTAATTAGTCTGGAGCAGTTGGCCCCCTGTACCATAACGAAGGTACAACGTACCGTAAAGAATGATGTCAAAAGCAGAGCAGCTTCACAGAGGGCGGGGGCTTCCTGCAAATCGATCCCGCTGATATCAATCGTTTTGAAGACACTCTTGCTGAGGTAGAGATATCGTAAGATAGATTGATACAGGTCAACAAAAGTTAACCATTACATTTTTGAACAACTTGCTTTTTTATAAATCTTTAATAACTCTGGTAATAAAATCGTACCATCAACTTGCTTTTTTATAAATCTTTGATAACTCTGGTAATAAAATCGTACCAATATAGATTTAGGCAGCCTTTAAAGCTGTGACAAGCCTGGTCAAAAATTTACTCGGTGTTACAGAAAATATTATTACTTGGCAGCCTATCATCAATCTATTTTTAAAAAGGTCCGTATTCGCTTTTATTCTGAGATAGTAGATCGCCCGGACGCAATTGTTTAAACTATTGGTAGAACACGACTAGTTCATCCGACTTCAAAGTCTTATGCTCAAGATGGAAAAGCCCAGACTGCTTATGCATGTCGGTGGCCCTCAGTTAGCTGGATTGATTGGATACCAGCCAGCTATCTACCTATTGTCAGGCAAATAAGGAGCATCTAATACTTCTTTTTCTAATTAATTTTTTTCTTCTTGCTTATAGAATAGAACAACACCTAAGATCAATTTTTAAACTAAAACTTGTCTCATCCTAACCCAATAGGAACTATCAGCAACGGGTTTTACGGTACGCTGTACTCACGTTATGGTACAGGGTGTGTGTGACACTTAGTTTAACCCAGACTAATTACCAACTTATAAATTAGTCTGGCACAGACTATTTCTAAACATACCTTAATTAGTCTGTGTTCATTAATAGTCTGGCACAGACTATTTAAGGTAGCAAGCTCAAAAACTCAGGTTCGAAATTAGTCTTAATTACGGTGGGAGGAGTACTGCTTCCCACATGTCATTAAGTGTTTCTCTGAGTCTGAAATGGGCTTAGCCACCACTCCAGTTCCTGACTCAATGTACTATTTTTCTGGAAATTGTCATATTCTTGCATAACGTAAAGTGTCTCCGTTGGATAGGAGATATAAGCATTAATGCGTCCCGTGACCAATATGAGAACCGCCAGATCATCCACGCTGTTTTATAGATATCATTTGTGCTTAGTTATCGCATCTTTAAGGCGTTGGACCCATAGAGCTAACGGAATGGAAACTAAACCTAGTCCTCCAGCCTCACGAGGGGTGTAGACTAAAAGAGGAGACATTTTAGGTCGCACTGGACCTCCGTCTGTAGTTTGGGACCATATGAACCGTTTTTGTATATGAATGAGCCTGCTCAATATGTGGTCCGAAGGATCAAACACTTTTGCGGTAAAAGTTATCGCTAGTATCACTATCGTATTGAATAATATGACTCGATCCATAATCAAAAGAGAACAGGACGCTGCTGTCGCTAAACGCTTACGTATCTGTTGGATACGTAAACCCCAGTTTGCTACCGTCAGGTTTCCCAGTCCTATTTCATATCCTAAGTAACGTGCTGACTCTCCTTTCTTTAAAACTGGTATTCCATACCATCCTTTGGAAGAATAGTTGGTCTCAGAAATAAAAAATACTTTTCTTTGGTTGTAATTTCAGCCCCGCCAATTGACCAAATCTTTTCACACTTCTAAAGCTTTGCCCATATGTGCTGCTTTCTGCAAAAATATAGTGGAATCATCAACAAATGCCGAAAGTTGATGATCATCAGGATCGGGATCCGACCCTATCTTGATGACATCGAGTTCTCTCTCCTGTTGAATAGCCAATGCCAATGGTTCAACAGCCAAAATAAATAACAATGGTGCCAATGGACAACCTTGACATATTCCTGAACACACTTTTATAAGTTGATAAATCTGATTGTTTACTAGAAATTCTGCTGTAGTGTCCTCAAGTAAATTCCTTATTAAGTTCACAAAGCCAGGACTGAACCCAAGTAACGATAACACGTGATACAAATATTGTCTATCCACATGTATCATAAGCTTTAGCGAAATCAAGAAATAAAATTCCTGGACAATCCTCTTATTGTAAGCGTTGACTTTGGTATGATGTTCAGTTTGTAGTGTGGTCATCATTATTGCGACTGCTTTTTCCATGCGCCGACCAGACACAAAACCTTGCTGTGTATCCCCGACTAAGAACCCTAAAAAGGTTTGTAAACGTAATGCCAGTATTTTCGCAAAATTTTTATATCTAGTCTGTAATAACGAGATAGGCCTGTAATCTAGTGCATCTGCTGAATCGGCTTTCTTTCTCAACGGTAATACCAGTGCATGTTGAAATGACTTTGGTGACATTCGTCCTTTAAGTAATCCATTGTAGAGGATTGTCAGTGTAGGGCTCAGTATTTCTGCAAAATCTTTGAAAAATTAAACCATCTGACCCAGCGGCTTTACATCTGTCAAGATGCTTGATTGCAGATAAAACCTCTCTTTCCTCAATCTGGGTCATTAGAAATTTGTTCTGCTCTGCTGACACCTGACGAGTGTTGGGAATTGTAATTAATTGAGACGCTTTACTATCAAGTTCTGATATTGGTACTTCACGATGTTCAACACCCAGTATTCCTCGCCAAACTGTCGCGAATTTTGTTGGTATCGCTGTTCCTGATTGAATTGGTGTTCTATTTGGTACTATTATCTGTGATACTGTTTGGTCTTTATCGCACACTGAGGTCTTTTTATAGAGCCATCTTAAGTCTTCCGCTTTTCGGTGAAGTCTTCTTCCTTGACGTACTCTATGCGACTTATTGATCGCCTCTGCTATTGCTGTAACTAGGTGTTTCCGGGTCCGTGCATTACTTCGTCATGAACTGCGAAGTTGACGTACTCGCCGTCTTCTACGCCGTGCTGATTTTCTGGATATAAGAAATAGAGTGGCCACCAATTTAGCACTCGTTTGATCCCATTTAATGTCAGCTGAATTTCGGCTATCCAATATATCTCGTAATGCCCCTTCTATATTCTCATGAATTCCAAATTGAGATGAACCAAAAAAAGGGTACCGGGGTCTCCGGTTGAAAAACTATTTTTGTTGATGTTTCGTTTCTGATAAGTAGAGTTGGACTTGAGCATGGTCTGAGAAAACAGGCGGTTCACTGACATTTAGCCATTGGGTCGATGCCGTGAATCGTTTGGACACTTAAATCGATCGATTCGACTAGCCGAGTTACCTTTCCAAAAAGTAAAGTGTTCACTCGGGTCTAATTTTCCATCAACGGAGTCGGATCCAATAAGTGCCCTCGCATCCGTTAGATGGCATTTTTCAACTAGACGAGATAGACTGATACCCTCAGTGTTATTACGTTCTCCTCCCAAACGATCCATCACTGGGGATTCAACGCAATTAAAGTCGCCACATATTATTAAATTATCCAAATGCTTGAGTAGGATTTGTTTCATCGAGGTGAAAAAATATGCTCTGTCAGTGGTGTTACTGGCTGGCGCATATATATTTCCAATCGTCACAGTTTTCCACTCAACAGCAATAAAACGCGAGGACCAAATTTGTTGTTTCCATGGAGATATAAACCTGGCCTGGTCTGGGTGAAATAAAATTGCAACTCCTCCCGTTTTATCGCCTCCTATACTCCAATATGCTAATTTTCTATCACTGTTGTAAATTCCCCATAATCGATTCCAACGCTGTGTGTATTCCGATGCTTTTTCTGACGAAGTAACATGGGTTTCTTGGAGGACAAAAATTTGAGGTTTCAATGGGCATTTCATATATATTCATGCTGACAACCATCGAATGACATCCGTTTTCTTAAATCCTCTAACATTTTGAGTCAGTATTGCGAGAGAAGTCTCATCTCTGTGATGATATGTCTCATTTTTTATCGGCTTAAATTCCAATTCCTGTAAGAGCTTATATTTCGCATAACTTTCCATTGATGACAAATCAAAGTAATCGTGTGAAACCTTCTCGTTGACCATTTCGTTGCCCTTAGTAACATGGTGATGACTCTTGAGAGTCATTATTGTCTATCCCTGTAATGTCTGGAATGACTGTGAAGTGATCCGCTATTATAGTCATCCATTCGTTTAATTCTACCCAAGCTGATACTTCTTCCTCCAGCACTTTATCAAAACATTCTCCAAAATCTTTCTATACAGCTTGCACTTTGAAATGGCGTCGTAATAGATCCATTATCGAATTGTTCGGAAGATAATCTTCTCCCATCATGGCGGCAAACTGCTCTGCGTATAGATGTGTACTTAGTAAGTACCGAGCTAACGTGGATTTCCTATCTGAAGCACATAATCGAATTAACTTGATGCCTCCATAGTGTCTTCGACGTAATTCATTCCATTCCTGGGTGCTATGAATGATCACCGCTCGCTGTGCCGGAGATTTAATAGCTACATATCGTTGTTCCCAATCTCCTAACCATGCAGCTGGGACACCTTCGATACCATTACTTTTACCTTGCGCCATCATGGCGCACCAACATCACTCCTGCCATATCTGTGTAATAGAGATTAATGTCTCAGTGGTTAAACCGTCGAGGACATATGTGGCTCCCGTGAATGTTTTCAATAACAGTAACAAACGTATGCTCTCCTTATCCGCTGATGCTTTCCACACTCCTGGATCAGCGTTAAGGTGTGGGAATGGCACTTTAGTATGTTGCTTTCACGTATTCTCCAAGGCACCCCATACGTGGGACCATTCTACCGTAGTGTCTTTAGGGCTTGGATCGCATTCATTAAAGTCATCTACTAATTCGCGTTGAAGGTGTATAATTTCAACACCCGTATCCCGCACATACCCTTTTGGGTTCGTTTCGACCTGAACCTTACGGTCTGCTGAACCCGTTCGTGTACAAAGTCGTTTGGCTTTAGTCGTTCTGTCATGTTCTTCTATTAACACATCGTGTTCCACGTCAGTGTGTAAATCCGCTTCTGAAGCCGAGACTTATAACTTCTGCTCATTACTGCCTTGATTATCCGCCCACACTATATGGTACCATTGGTACAATATATGTTCGGATATGCTGTATTTGTGCATTAATTCCTCTCGAATTGCTGGTTGAGACAGGTCAGCTTCCATTATCTTGATTTGCTCCGGAATTGATAAGCGGCCTACCGTTTCCGTGAGGAAATGAAGGACATCTTACATTCCAGGATCTTGAGTCAGAATTATCTGCTCAATGTCACATTTGAAGTATTTATGAGTGGTCTGCCCGCGTAGCCTGTTTATGATATCTTCCGTGACCCTGTCCCACTCTACTGAATGGCATGACTTTTGGGGGCACATTTGAACTAGGATAGCTGTTGAATGGTCCTCCCCCGTCCTTGTACCGTGTTCCTTCTCATCAGGATCGGTGACCTCCCTCATTACGATATCTACACTTTGTGCACCGTCAGTGCCATCACAGCGATCATCCTCACAATCTTCTTCTGGATCGCTGGAACTACTTGTTTCTGTCTTTATGACATCCACTTCATCCTCTGGCCTGTCACCTACTGATCTAAGATCATGTATATACGCTGAATAGTGTGTATCCTGGACATAGAGAACAATTCGCCATTCTGTTTGATCCTTCTTAGCCATTTGTTTCTGTCCCTTTACCGTCTCAATATAAGTCTTCAACGAAATAGGATACTCCTCACTCATCATGTAACAAGTATGTTTCTTGTTCCGGAATTCTGGTGCGAAATGAATTACACCAGGTTCCTCCGTCTTATCAGTATAACTAATGACGAAATTATCTTTCTGCAGTAAAGTACTCATAGTAGCCAAGGTATCATTACTTCTCCATGCCTTCGCTGGTACCATATCAGTTAATCTAGATCCACTAGTCGCAAATTCTTCGAAATATTGTTTGAATTCACGCGTATACTCCTTTGCTGAAATCCTTCGTACCCACGGCCTAACCCCAATAATGTTTGTTTACGAATACCGGCAGGGAATTTTTAATCGAAGTCCAATAGAGCCCGAATTTAATACCCTTCTTTCAGCAGTCGTACTAGCTTTTCTAAAGCCTCGACATTACTACTTTGAAATTTCAGCGAATCAAGTGCTTGACATATTGCATACACTTGACAATTACCTGTCGCCGGTGTTGCAATACGCCTTACTCCCATCACGTTTTCAGCTTCTTGTAGGGTGATTTTGGTTTGGTGTGTAGTTGTGACACGCTCCATCAAATGAAAACCATCCACTGGTCCCTCTTTGTCCGCTATTTTCTTCAAAACCCCTCGGATCGTGTCGTTGATTTTACCTTCTGCAATTAGTAAATCATTTTGCTGTGTCTGTTTACTTGATTGGGTGACCTTGTTCGCCTTCAAATCCTTGGATTTCTTTTTACCGGTTTTGTCAGCGTCAGGCGTCTTCTTTTGTTTACTTTCATTGTCGTGTCCTTCCATTTCCAAGTGGTCTCCTATAGACTGGTGGTTCTTATTTCTCCCCTTTTGTCTTTTTCCTGTAGAGTGTGGCTTTATATATCACCTCCTTCTTAACTTTTCCAGCTGAATTGTTAAGCATTGACTGCTTATTGTCCTTTTCGTGTACTTGTTCGTTGGAGCCAGTAGTTGAGTCCAGATTCAACTCTTGTTTTTTTCGTGCTCTGCTGACTGTTCGTCC
>MIQA02005564.1:0-16107 GCA_001887855.2 Sclerospora graminicola
TTTTTTTTATTTCTCTGGTTGCCCTCCGCTTTCAGCCGCAACGGACTTCAAATCATTTTTCCAATGGGCTCACCAATTTAACCTTTGCACATAACCTTTCTCTGTAAATAATTGTTGTTCTGACGGTACAATGATACCTGCATTAGAGCCTCTCATAATTAATGCACGTGGCAAAGTATCCATATCCACTAAACTGTTCTGCATGCAAAGCTAAACGACGAGCTGGCGACTGTCTAAGGGGCAAAAAAATAAATAAAGTCACCACGCCAGCAACGTAGTGCGTTTCACAATTTTTTTAGGCAACATCTGATGGGAGCACGTACGTTGCCGACATTGATAGGCATAAATATCTTATCCATGGCAAACAGATCAATCTCATAAGAAGCAAATAAAACAGTAGAGTCGTCAATCTGGTTACAATAAATAGTATATCTCATAATAATTACCTCCGGCGCACGTTAATGAAATTGTACCCATTTTCCGACAGCTTCGTGCAGAAAATGGAGATGAGATAGTGACTTCGCTTCGGTAAAACACCAGCCTTCACAAGCGCTTCGTCGCGATCACTCATCAGCTGAAAGTAAACATTGATCACCTAGTCAACGAAAACAAAATGGCTTAGAAGCGAAACATCCAATCATGTTTTTCTCATGCAATGAATGTAGCATTTAAGGTAATCACCTCGTCATATAATCACTGAAAAGGCAGCAAGTATTGAAGGTGACGGCGCGTATGAGAACCTCTCCCTTTCCTTTCTTGCTCTTTTTCTCGGGCGACGTACCGGGACAGATCTTGCTTCCTAAGATGCACCCGTCGAAGGTGGTGGCTGTGGCAGCGGAGATGGCGGGCCAGCTGTGCTGCTCCCGCCGCCGTGGTTGCCATCTCCATGTTGGCGTGGTGGGTGGCAAATTTTACAATTACTAGTACCGTTTATAAAAAGAATGGCAACTAGATACGTCACAACATCACCATAAGGATAGCTTTCATACAAAAATATCCCGACGAAATGAGCGACGTTATCATTTTTATGTGGTTTCCGCTATCTCAAATGAATCTCAGCAGTTGAGATACAAGTCCGAAATCTTAAACCTAACCGCGATTGAGATGAGATTGAGTTCGTGATTTGCCCTAAACCACGCCTTACTCAAACTAAAACTGAAACCTCCTCGATTTTTATGTTGCGAAAGTTCTCTAATACCTATTTTCCATTAAATTAGGTAGAAGGTAGTTTAAGAGGCCTGGCCTTGATAAACCTGGTAATCGAATTTTGTGCATCCTTGGTAAAATGATGTCATTGATAAATAATAAAAATGTTTTGTGGTACCGTCAAGGGCGCATGAATTTGCATACCGCTCCCTGAATAAATGTATGAAGTGGCCAAAATGATGCATTTCAAAAACAGCGTAAATAAATACATCGTAGATGTCGCAGACATTCTTAGGATTTGACACGTTTCATTCATTCTCTTTCCAGAAGCCAAGTGACAGCTCACTCAAGCCGAAATGCCCGGAGGTCGTCCTCGTGAGCTCCCCGCCACTCTCCCCCGGCTCGACCCCTCCGTTGCAGTTAACCCAGCCCTACAAGGAGTCCAGATCTAGTCCCGTGCTGCAATTCTAGCAGAAACGAAGCGCATTCGACGCTTGGAAAAGCAAACCGCTACTGCACGCCATTGCAAGAGCGATTCCGTACGATTACGAGTGCGTATTGTCGTGGTGCAGACGGTATTATCATGGTTTATGGCGTCACGAGTCAGGTAACCGACGCGAGGATTCGGACATTTGCTACGTTAAGGAGAAATCTCGTGCTTGACACATTACATATCATACATCTTTTCATCATACAGGAATCCTGTGACCATGTCAATGACTGGTTGAATGAAGTGAACCGACACTCCAGCGAAGGCACGTGCAAGCTTCTTGTCGGTAACAAGAGCTATAATGGAGACAACAAGGTCGTATCGTACGAGGCGGCAAAGGTTTGTGCAGACAGTCTATCGATTCCATTCCTCGAGACAAGTGCTAAGAATGCCCAGAATGTAGAAGAGGCTTTCCTCACAATGGACTCGGAACTGATTACAATTCGTGAAATGGTTGGCGGTTCGAATCAGCCTGTTGGCACCAAGGTAAAGAAAAATCATACAAAGTTCCATCTCATATCTTTGATCTTTGATTGACGCACTTTGATGTTTTATAGTTGGCCGAGAACACCAAAAGCGGTGGTAATGGCAACGGATGCTCTTGCAATTAACAATTTTTGCGCTAGCAAAATCTCAATCAGTTTGGATGACATAGCGCTATATAAAAGCACAAGCTAGCTTAAGGTAGTGCGTATTATTTTGCACCAGCGTATACGCAAGGTTTTATCAACATGTATTGATTGATGCGCTACACTCGCATATAAAGAATGATTTCTATTTCCCTGAAGGTCGCTCAACTTTTTTTGCTGCTGTTTGTCTACCAGACAAGGATTCATGACTGAGGCATATTCTTGATGAAACGAAGATCCCATCTCAATTCAGCGGCGATACTCTCTAAAGTACCGGACAAGTTTTTCCACGTTGACTGCGGTGGTCTCACCTTCGCCTTCCTGTGCTCTGGCCACGGCGCTGTCAATCTCCGTCCCACTGAAGAGAATTGGTTTCTTGGACATGGCACGCTTGATGAACTTTGTGCTGACGCGGCCTGGCTCTTCCTCGTGTCCGTCAACCGGAGATTTAATCATGCCCCCCTGTAATCGTGACCTACGGAGGGGGAAAGAGTGCAGCTTGTAGATGGATCGGTACCGACGAACGTAAGCGTCAAAGTCAATGTCCATCTCATTGAGTTAACCGTTCTTGAGGTCGTATACCAGTCCATAAATACGTGGGAAGCCATACTTGACTTGGTGACGCTGCACCAGACCAATCTTAAAGACGTTAATGCACTGTTCAATGGTGTTCAACTCCACTGTTCGTCGCAAGCGCTGTGATCCTGGTCTTCTATCTCCTGCAGCTCATCACTATGTAGTTGCACAACTGAATTATAAAAAAGAAAGAATCAGTCACAAATACAAGCAGTACCATCGAAACAGTTAAGTATCTTACCGTCACGAATGTTGCGCAGCCAGTTGTCGAGTTCTTGTTCTCCACGGCTGCGTGTACACCACCGTAGCCGAAGTGACTTCACACAATGATGTCCTTTACTTTAAGATGTCTAACGGCGTACTGCACGACCGAGAGCGAGCTGATATCGTTGCTCACCACACGATTAGCAAGGTTTCGATGCACGAACATCTCTCCTGGTGCGAGGCTCGTAATTTTCCTTGACAGGTACGCGAGAATCGGAGCATTCAATCCACAAATACTGCGGGTGCTGACCCTGCGACGTTTTGTCGAAATAGTCCGGGTCGATCAGCTTCTTACCCTCGTATCACTTTTTGTTGTTGGTGTCGTTATATTGATGGAGAAATCAAGTATCGATCGCTCGACTCAGATTTTCCTGAGTTTCTGAGCAGTCAGCACATCGGAGCGTCGGTGTCTGTCCTGTTTTTGCTCAAGAGCCCTAGATGATACATTTGGACAGCTAAAACGAATGTATCATTCTCGCCACTTGATACATTTATTCAGGGAGAATTATGCAAATTCATGCACCCTTGACGGTATTTTTAGGGTCCGTCTGGTTGGCCACAAATCCGCTGGATTTCACTGGATTTGCAAAAAATACACTGTTTCGGAGCAAACACTGTTTCAGCCGAGTTGGGTGTGCTGTCTGGTTCGCCAACCATCTGTTTTTCAAACGCTGTTTTGACCTCCATCCGCTGTTTCCGAGATACGAGGTCGGAGTCGTATTTCGAAACAGTGGATGTATTTTTACGGTACGCTGAAGTCGATAGAGAATAGGAAACTGATGTATTTTGAAGTTAAGAGTTAAAAACATATACTAAATCTTCCTTATTCGTGGCATAGTACTTGAATATAATTATTGCTTCTGTTAGGTACCTTCTATCGGCGGCATGATCGTCGGCTTCGCCACGAGTACCGCGCCGACCACGGTGTCATCGTCGTCTTGTTTCCTCGAGGCCCATTCGTTTATGATTGGTTTTGAAATGGTGCATTTTTTTGCGCCGACAGCTGCGTTTGATCGTCTTAGGATTGTGACCTACTGGTATGTACCGGTACATGACTTATAAAAGATTAATACAGTGGAACCCTTTTCTAAATCTGCGTAAGTGGTGCGCAAGACGCAATGTTATATCTGATAGAATGCACTTAAAAGTATAGGAAAGGCACCAGGGGTAGATAGATAACAAATATTTATAATAAATTAAAAATGCAACGGGCTGTTCAATGGCTTTGCTCATCATTACTGACTTCAGCTGTACCCATCTTGTATTGTCGTAAACGTGAAACTGCCAAATAAAAATAATGGATAGGTTACCAGACAGACACGATAAATTTAAACAGTGTTTGATCGTGACCGCTGTTTTAATCTAATCCAGTGGATTGGTAGAAAACAGCTTATGCAAACAGAAAAATCCAGGAATTTACCAGACGGACCCTTAATTTAGTTTGTAAATTTGTATTAAATAAATAATGTAATTTGATTTTTTTTACTAACATAAATATAGTTGATGTTAAAAAAGTGATTTCAAAATAATTTAAAGCAGTTTGAGAGTTAAAAAAATATTATTTTTAAAAATTGATAAATTTTGATAAAAATCCATTTTTTGATATAATAATAATACCTCTCCTATGTAATAAAGAAGCATTACCCTTGGTACTCTTTGAAGAATAATCACACAAGAGGAAACTGGACCGAATCTCCAGCCTACCTGGATACGCTCATCAGCGCACCAAACTCGTCTTTGTCCTCGTGCTGCTCGCAGCTCCAGCCTCTAGGAGGCCACGCAGTCGTTTCTCTGGACACAAGCTTGACCTTTGCCAAGCGTGAGCCCTTGGTAGCTCACATACAGAGTTATGGCCGCACCAGAGTGTGCTGTACTAACGGCAACAATGTATAAGCGACCTGTTGTCATTTGAGACGACAAAGGTCATGCGACGACGTACCTACCGTACACAACAGTATTGTTGAGATGACTATGGTTAATGGATGTCATTGGCAAGCTGGCTGCAGATACCCATTGATGCATTGTGGCAACACCATGCAAGCATATCCCAGCAAAATTATTTTTTGGTTGCCTAGATTGCAAACTAGACTTACTTGCTGGAAATTCTGCTGAAAGGGCAGAGCTGGAATTGAACAGAATAACTTGAGCGCAGAGACATGTGTGGTGTGGTGAGGTATGGGTGTGGTGGAAATAGCAATACCCTAATGTTTCTACTAAGAGAGGAACTCTACATGAATTTCTTTACTACTTAGTGCCTCGTGTCCCTGATAAAAAGTAAAATATAATTCCTTGTGCCTGCTCCCAAGCAAGTTCTTTATCTAGCTTTTCTACCTTTACGCGCATTGTGCTATCACTTCAACAGTTGGCGTAACAATTAGCGCGTGTAGTTCATGCTTTAGTTACACTGATCGCACTGCCCAAGTTGAAACTGCCGTGTCTTCCAGCCACTAATACCTAGAGAAAACCGAAGTCGACGGATACTGATGAGGAGTGCACCGCGTTCAAATTTTAGTTTTATCTTTCAAACCAAACAATATAAGACCGATCAAGGTACCAACGACGAGAACTACGAGCATAAGGACTCTGGTAAGAACATATCTGTCGCTGTCTTTTTTACCAAATGCTGCTTCACTCATGTACGCGGAAAAAGACTTTCCACCACCCTTTCTTGGTAAGGTTCGCTCTTACCCCTTCCGCCACATCAAGAACACTCGGATCTCTTAGGACCTTTTCCACCATTTCCGGATTTTCATTTACTACTCGCGCAACATCTTGGTGCAACTTCTTCGAGTTCTTAAACGAGCGACTCCATAGTGAAGTCTCGGAGGCAAGTAGTGACATCGAGTTAGTCTTCCTAAACGATGCAGAACGCTTAGTTTCAGTTGCATCCTCTGAAATCGCTTTGCTGAACCCCTCCGAATAACTCCTCGTTAGCGATGCTGTAGGCAAAGAATCAGTTGAAGCCACAGAGAATGCTCTGCTGAGCACTGGTGTTCGCTCCTCATCTTCAGCGTCGGTCCACTTCGTCTTGCCATCGTCGATGTTCTCTAGGTATCGGTGGCCAACTTGGGTAGTGTGATCGGCGTATGAACTACTCGCGATGATAATTACGCCAACAACCAGAACGAAGTAGTGCTGACTTATGCTCCTGAAAACTGAGATTATGAGTTGACCAGCCAAAACCTTCCGGTGAACGTTTCAATGCTTCGTCTAATTGAGAACGCTGTCGAATTTGTATTGCGCTGTACTTTTGATTAGGTAGCGTAAGAGACTTATAACAATAGCATAGGCAGTATACCGGTATATTAGAGTTAAAGTCCAAGTAACTTTTCCGTCACTACCGCAAAAGTCTGATAAATTTGGCATGCTGAAAAGTTTGGCACCCCCAATTTTCTCTATATTAAGAATCAGCCAATCACACACCAGTATCCCGATTCTTCAACCTTGATTTGTGAACATTGTATTTTTGCACCATGTTTTCAATATCATATATAGGGAATACCGATCAAAATGCGTTTTTGATTGGAAACTACTGCTGGACGAGGTGCCTAAGAACCGCTGACGGCGAAGGAACTTTCACCCAAGATTGCGGAAATCCAAGGGCGAGTGGAGTTAGTACGGCGCTATGACGAAGGGGTGGCTGCGGTGGATTGGGAACAAGGAGTCGGATCATGCAGTGCCACGCCGTCCAAAGCGATGGAAAGTGGGTGATGTCCTGGTCGCAACGCATCGGGCTTTGGCACGCATTAGTACCCACTCGGATCGGTTTATGGCGACCGACTTTCGTGATGAGTTGGAAACTAGCGCGTCTTTGGGCAGTGAGGCATTGAATGTTTTGTAGACGCAGAAAAGCAGGCAGCACGACGGCACGAACGGCTAGTGCATATCCATGACGTGCTTCAGGCAAATGGAATGGCATTTGACGACCATGACGATGACGAAAAAGAGGGAATGTCGTCATTACCTTCCTCGACACATGTAGAGTCTCAGCTACGGAGAACGGTAGAAGCGTTGCATCGTGAAACGAGTTTTATGGCACTTCAATTACAGGAAGCTCATCGTGTGCAACAAGAATTACGCCTAAAGATTGAAGAGCACGCTCAAAAGCTTTCCAAAGCTCAGACGGCATTAAAAACGCAGTCGGACGACCTTCGTTAAGCTCGTGAACATAATTAACAAGCTACAGCAACTGCCAACTTGCTCTTGGCATCGTGGCGTGAGAAATTGCAAGCTGCTGCCAACAAAGCGAGCGAAACGGAGGTGAAAGTACGGGAGCTCGAAGCTACGGTACGTGCGCAGAGCGACGAGATGATGAAGCAGCAAGCCAAGGCTCGAGAAGTGGAACTGATGAAAGAAAAGGAGGCTGCGCGCCGTCAAGCTGAAATTGAAGCTAAAGCTGCAGCCCAGTCTGCTGCACTTGCGGAAGCTGAAAGCGCATCCAGACGATTACAAGAAAGACTGATGACAAGAGAGAGTGCTGACGACAGGATACGAGGTTTGGAGGATAGAATTTTACTCAGCGTAGTGTCTAATCAAATGTTCACAAAAGCTGTCGTACGCATTTTTACTTTGTAAATGAGCCTTCCTGTCGCGTAGCTTGCTGTACGAAAGACCACTATGAACGTGCCTTCAACGCCATCTTGGATTTTAGGCCGGAACACAACCCCTCCCCCGCTTATATAGTCATGGTAATGTGCTTTTATCTTGGAAATCACGCTCTCCCAAAACACTTTTGCTGGCAAACAATCTTTTGGCATCACTTATTTTGTGAAACTTTGAAACAATATTACCGTAATTTGTAAATTGCGTAGATTTGTGGCCAGGCAATGAAAACCGACCGCTAAAGTCTGAAAGATTTGGCACCCTGCAAAACTGATTGGGAAAGGGGTGCCAAATTTATCAGACTTTTGCGGTAACTTAAGTCGAATTAGTGATGTTATAAGACCATCACAGCAAAGATTGCCACAGAACGTTTAAATTGAACAGCTTCAGCTACCTAGTCATCGTAATTGAAATCTTTCATGCAGCACCCTGTCGCATTATTCCTGGTGTCCGACTTGAAGCAAGCGCAGAACCAGCATGCATTACAATCCACACTTGACTTGTACAAAGACCTGACTGGTGACGACGCCACTGTGCGATATATCATGGCGGATACTGACCAAGCAGAACGGAATGGATGTGAGGCCGCCCGCCTCGTTGGTGACCCAGTCCCCCCCAAGGTTTTGATGTGCTGGTTTCATGTCATGCAAAAGGTCAAAGAAAAAACGAAGTCCTTCTCTGCGGCAAGCAAAACTCTGATTTTCCGCCACGTTTATAGGATGCACACCTCACGTAACGAGGAGAAATTTGAGCTGCGCAAGCTAGAGGCCTTTGTGGCGAGGAATGCTGTCGCCGAGTGCCGATCTGTCCGAACCTACATACAGAACCAATGGTTGTCTGGTCGATTATGCAATTGGCAATTTTTTCATCACCTCCCGGTCATGCGAAAACCAATAACCCCCTTGAACAATTCAACGGACAGATTAAGGCCCTGTACACGAAGTGGGAGCTTCATTCCCTTAATTGCTTGCTGAAGATGCTGCTCGACGCGTGAAGACACCGCATGGTCAGACTGCCGATATTTGTGGCGCCACAGCCTTCGGTCGGGATGCTATCTCGCTTCAAAACCCTACATAACGCAAACGCTCTCTCGGTTACTTGTGCGTATCGATTCTCAATTGCGTTCATGACGTCTGGTGATTCGACCAAACGTACTTTGTGACTCAGCGTGGGCTTCAACGATCGAAACCTACCTCGACGCTTGACAATAAGGCGCTCTCTACTCGGTTGGATGATGAAGGGGACGATGAGACCGAAGTAGTCCAGCATCCCCCGATGCACGTAATCCTCTCGTAGATTCCACCCACCTTTAACGAAATCGTCTGCTACACGCCCGCGTATTACGCAAGCTGATCCCGCTCGCGCATCTCAGCTCGTTATCGTCGTGCTCGTTACGAGCTCAGCGCCGCGTAGAAGTTGTGATGGTGCTACTGGCGGTGTAGGCTGCTGCTGCCTTGCCTGTGTTGCAGCTGTGGGTCTGGCCTCGCGCGATAGATCGAGGTGGTACACATTGGTGGTCTCACAGATATGAAGCATGGTCTGCTCATGTGCCGTTTCATCGTTCATGGTCCGCTCCTTGGTGGTGTGCGGCTTCGTGGGTGGCAGCGTAGGGATGAACCTTCAACAGACTCGATCTGCACCGTCGCGTGGTTGTTCTTGGGAAGCTGCCCGTGACGCACGACGAACAGACCACTTTCGGGTACCCAGAGCCCGATGTGTTCTACGAGCGTGGTAGATGATGATGAGCACATGGGCCCCGATGAAGAGGCGCATGCACGGAGGTAACGATGAGCGGCGGCCAAACGCCTTTATGGATATTGATATTGTCGCGTCGTGGAGGAGGCGCTCCATTTTTTTCGTGTGGACCACGCTTGCGGCTGCGCCCGTGCACCATGCACTGCACGCGAAGAGCGTTGTCGACGACAAACTTGAGCGGATCAATATCCAGCTCGATCTCGTCGACTTCCTCAACGGCGTAGTGCTTTTCGTACACCTCTTCGATCATCTTCGAGATGTCGCGAATCTTACGATTGACGTTGACCTTTTCGAGGTCGTTCACGAGATCGCTCTTGTTCATCACGAGCATATGGGCGATGCGACCTGTGCCGACGTTGTCACAGACTTTCCAACGCCTCCATCGCGTCATCGTCCGAGCGCTTCACAGCGTCACAACGGTCTCAGCCGCAGTCGTGATCAACTCGCTCACGTACACGCCTGGTCTCCTTGGGCTTAATGAGACCAGGCGCGTCGTAGAACGTGAGCTGTGCATCGCCTTCTGTCAGAATACCCATCACACAATCCCGCGTGGTGTTGTACTTGGGTGAAACACCCGAGATCTACCAAATACATAACCACCTCTTATCAACACAGGTAGCCAAGTATCCACAGCACAAAACTCTCGACGCACACTCACATTCAGCGAACTGTTCACAATTGAGAACTTGCCGACGTTCGATCATCATAATCAATTGTGCGTCTTTGGGCCGCAGCTGCAGCTGCGCGCACACAACGCGAGGCGCGGGGATCTCTTGGACAGCATGGGAGATCATGCGCGAGTTGGTGCTCATAGTGTTGGTTTGTCTGGTTGTGCTCGCGCTGGCTGCGCTGCCGTACAGCGATCGCTATCAAATCGGGACATGACGTCACGTCCAGCGCCGACTGCTGCTCTTACAGGTTATGCGTGCACCGTGCAAGACCTGGCCGGATCAGGCCCCGATAAGCGTACACGTAACACTCGTGTTTGTAGCTGTAGTGGTCGGGGCTGTGGTGATAGAGGTGGTTCTGGTCGCTCTGAGAGAGGAGTGGCGACGCACTGAGCAGTGCGTCGCCCATCACAGCGTGCGAAACCTGGCTCACGTTCTGCAGCGGCGTATTTGCGTCAGCAATGGCACTAGAAAAATGCAAGAGAAAGTGCCCTGTCAGACATGGATTGAAACCCAAATCACGCTACCGACCACTGCACCCAGCTTGCGGACACATGGATCTTTGATTTGAGCCGACGTGGGCCGGCGTCCGATGCGAACTCGCCGCGCTGTGACGGTCATGAGCACCCCTTTTTTGCTTGTCAGCGTGCATTAGTCGACGGGTAGGCCACAGAGAAAACCCGTCTTTCTTTAGTTCGCGTACTAGAGGTTCTGGTTGTGACTGCCCCAACCCCTTCCACCCCCTACCCACTCTGCCTGTAGATTCCTTGTGCTCTCTGTACTTTGTAGATTTTCTGTGTATTTTCCAATCTCCATCTGGCGGAGGTCGATTGTATTTTGGTGGGGAAATCGCTAATCAGTACCCTAAATTAACTATCAATTACCAATCAGTACCATGCTCGAATAATTATTGCTAATTGGTACCCAAAACCCGCTTTTTTTGCCAATGGCCTTACTAATTGGTACCCGTGGTCATAATTTATAAATGAGGAATGCTGGAACAAAAATAGCATTACAGAAGCATTCAGATCCAGCACCAAAAATAGCACCACGTAGCATTTAATAAGCATTCAGATATAGGAGCAAAATTAGCATTTCAGAGCAAGTGATAACCGTAATTATTCATGTCAATCCTCAAACACACATCAAGGGAAACGATGATCAGCAGGTGTACCGGCGACTGGAAAGCAGAAGCGGCTGCGGACGAGAATGATCTCGTGCAGGGAAAGACTTACGCCTCCATGGAGGACCTTCGTCGGGCGGTCGACAGTCACTTTGCGTCATTCAAGTGCGGGGATGTGAAGCCAACAAACAACTAATACAAGCTGAAAGTCCTTTTCACTGAGCACGCTGATTGCTCTTTCTTTCTGTACGGCTACAAGAAGAAGAGGAAGCATGGTGGTCCAGAGCCACAAGTGACGATCACTTCTTTGACAAACGAGCACTCTATGGAGTTTGTTGAAAAAACGTGCACCGGAAGTGCAACACGTCCACGGTGTCATAGATAGTGCTCAGACCCATTGTTGAGGAGTATATGCGCGCGCCTGAGAACGAGGCATCCGCTAGAAAAATTCAAACTCGCCTTCGGACCAAGCACGGATTGCATGGCTCATACACATTGCATGGAGAGCGCGAACAGAAAAAAATGCTGGAAAGAACTCGTCTACACAGCCGAGCGAGCTACATGTTCGTGCAAGACAGTCTCGAACGGATGAATGCAGCTTACCCCGGAATAGCAACGAGGTTCGAGTGCGACGAACACCACCAGTATCACCGTGCTTGTATCGTTCACCATGCGTTCAACATAGAAATTAAGCATTTTCTCCCTGTTCTTGCACTCGACGCATGCCCCCTAAAGAAAAAGGACAAGGGCACAATGTACGTGGCGTCGACTATCACGGGCAACTTTAATATTATGATTGCGGGCTTCGGCATCTCGAGCCGTGCAGAGAACGGCGTGGACTGGAGCTGGCTCCTTGAAGCTCTCGTTGAAGCGCTCCTCCAAGTGACTAATGTGCACCAGCTGATAGCTGTGAGCTACCGTGAAAGGGGCTCATGCCTGCTGTTGCGCTGCATTTACCCCGCGCCTACCATTCTTATCGTTCAGTGCACATCAAACGGAACATCCAAAGCCTTTTCACGTGTCCCTTAGCAAGGAAATTCATGCTCTCGCCAAAGCTGCAACATCTGATGACGTGACCGAATGTTTGGCGGTCATTCGTCACCAGCATGGCGATGTCTCATTGACACCGACTTGAAAAAATGGATCACATCTCGTTTTCCCGTTCCTCGCTATGGTATTATTACATCCAATTCTGCCGAGTCTTTGAATTACTGGATTGGGAGCGAACGTGGGCTTTCACATTTTGCTGTGTTCGTAAATGTTACAAGGCGAACAATGGAGCGGATGGCCACGCTACGAAAGCGGCTCAAAATAGTGAAGAATTCAGATCTTGTCACGTGGGTTGCGACGGAGATGATAAAGATCACAGCAGACCCAAAGAAGAGACTTGTTGTGAGTGACAACGACAAGCTGTTCGAAGTTCGGAAGTCGGATGAATCATTTCGAGGGGTAGACCTTGACGGCAGAACGTGTTCATGCGGCAAATGGCTAGAGAACCAGTACCCATGTGTCCAAGTCATGGCTTCCATCAAGCAGAAGCGACTTCAAGAGCTACATCACATGTCGCCAGTCTTCAAGAGAGTATCCGTTCAACTGCGCTGGCACCGTGTATTACGCCAGTAGACATTTCTGAGTGCATAACCGACTTGACCACTAAGCCCCCTCCGGTATACCGCTCTACAGGCCGTCCAAGAACGGTGCGACTTCGGAGTAGAGGTGGAATTGCTGTCGACGACTCCCCAGTAATCTGCTCCAAGTGTAATGAGAGGGGTCACAACATTCGTACATGCGACAGGCGCCGCGCGTTGCGACAGGCCAAAGGCCGTGCACTTATCGCTGAGCAAACTGTGACAGGCTCCGCCGTCTCAACGTCGAGAACTGTGACAGCAGAGATGATATAACAAAGCTTCAAGCCTTATCGAGCGCTCAGGAGGCATACAACGACGAGAAAATCCTTTCGGATATTTCTGGTTTCTAGACCGCATCTTTGATACATACGTGATTACGTCAAGGTTTCGAGAAATGTACAATTCACCATCGCCTAAAATGGACGGCTCTAGAACAAGTTGGTTGATATTATCCACATCCGGCGCAAGCGACTAAAGAATTTTATAAAGAGACATCCTGGTCTTTGCGCATCGCAAGCCCACGCTGAAGGATCTAAATCACTTCCCTCACACCAGAATATTTCAGTTAATGCGCACAATCCATACCATTCAGCTCAGTCGGGCGCATCAGCTCGTTTGTTTCAATGCATCGCACATAGCGAGAAGAGACCAATGTTATTTTGTTCATGATCTATTGCAGCTGTCAGCAAAGCTGCAAGCTAACCGATATTTCTCGGATATCATGTGATTTATTCATATGATGATTGCATTTGCCTTTTATATCACGCCGACGACACGAGATATGGTGCCGCACTTGTGGTTTGATCCCTGGATCGCTTCAATCGTTCTGTGTGCTCGGATCAAGGCCCTGACGCAGCCAATCGCTCTGGAATTGTCGACCTCTTCCATTTCATTATTAAGCGTCTTCTTCATCTTATAATTAAATCCACTGGCGTTGTAGATCACTTCGACAGCGTAGCGTTTGATACCAAAGCACAAATCCGCGTCCATCTTGGGTAAGATACACGTATAATTTGTGCTTATTATCGTATGTTCACTGGATATCCGTCCACAGGATTAGAATAAACATTTTGGTCGCTTCTTCTTCTTTAAGCCGACAATTATTGTCGACCGAGATGATCGGTCATTTACCGTAGTTTCAATGAGATCCAGACACTGCTGAGTCAAGTTTTACCAATCGATTTCTTCTTTCGCGTAATCATTCTGCTCGACATGGAGCATGTGCTGATTAAAGCGGCGTTCATTTGGATAGCTAATACACAACTACTGAAACGGATTCCACTCGAATTTTTCTAGCCCATACATATCCAGCACATAGATACAGTACCATCTGCTCTGATAGCGCCAGATCATACGGTTTGGCGGTGCCTTTAACGGCGCGTCTTCGCTTACTATTTTAGTCGTGATCGCATCATTTAAGTGGGATACAGACTTGTATTCGTCGATAACTGGGTAATAAAGTCGTGTGTTGGCCAGCTGGGCGGCCTTTTTATTCTTGTGCTGGCACTGCGGCTCAGCAAGACCATAGGCGACGTTTCCGCGTCATGCCGAGGTAAAACGTCGGTTCCTGTCCCACCAAGCCAATCTGACGAAGCATCCAGTTCAAATTCAAGCTGTAGCCGTCCAAAAGCACTTGCCCCACGACGGGATCGTGAAAGCGTTCAATTTATGATACAATCGCGCTCTTGCCACCGCCACTCGGGCCACAGAATGCGAAAGTTTGGCCAGGATTAATGCGGACGTGTCGGGTAGCAAAACACAATGTTCTTAAACTCAAGCCGTCCTTCGAACATAGCAGGACGCAGGCCATCGGTACTGTGTTGAAGTGACTTGTGAATTAATTAACGGCCAGGTATGCGATACATCTGGCCGGGGGTGCATTCTGATTGGCAGAGAATGCCGTCCAAGCTGGATGGCAGCTGTCGAGTGTATCCACAAGCGGCAGGACGGCGCAAGGCATGGAATCGAGCCAGATGGGCGTGATCAAGGGACTTGTAATCGATCTAGCCAGAAATGGGCTGTCCGGATCAGGTGGGCCGGATGGCCGCCGATGGTGGATGACCGAGGGGCGGATTGTCTGAAAGAGGTACGTGCGAAGGATCATGAAGAAGGCTGGGCCCTTGTGGAAGACGGATGGGACGCCGGAGGTGGATGCTAGGCTGCTAGAGAAGAGTTGACGCCAGCGGCCAAATAGGCCTAGATGGATGGCTATCCAGGTCGAGCCGGATATTTGGTGTACGGTATTATCCAGGCTGACGGGTTGATGTACGATACACAAAAGAGCATCCAGGTGAAGCTGGATGGTTTTGGTGTACGGTACACAAAAGGCATCCAGGTGGAGCTGAAATAGCCCAGTCCATTTCAGGTAAGGCACATAACTATCCAGCCGGACTATTTGGGGTAGGTTACACAAAAGGTTGTATTGGATATAGGGATAAAAATCAGTATACGTTTCGCTTTCTAAGAAACAAGTCGTTTTCATTGTTTCACAGCAGAGGGCTAACAAGGCTCCCTCTTGCTGCTATTGGTTTGCCCGGGGAAGGTTAAAGTAACCCACCGGAAGTCCCCTGACCGGGAGTCGCCGCGTTGCGTATACTCAACTCAAGTCGCCCGTGTTTTGAACACGGTTTATCTCTATTGGAAAGTGTGGTAACGTTTTGACCTACTGTGGAAGATTGTGGAGTGTTATTTGGATTCCGTATTACACACAAGACTGGATTTACCCCTTTGTTATCTTTGGGTTAGCTGGCCGATCGATTATTCTCGGTCCAGCCGTCGTGGTATACAAACTTCAAGTATAACACCAATCCTGCCCCCCGGTGAAGATTTCCGTCCAGGAGCAACCCTAGTCCTAAGCCTCGTATCCCTATTCGACGGACTTTTAACTTTTCGCCCTAGGGCCCATCAAGAGAGCGCAACCGCCAGTGCTGACGGGTACACAAGGTGAGCTTTTCGAACATGGATCATCCAAGTCGTCACGACCAAGGTGATGGGAGTGACCGATCCAGCCGGCTGGATGCCGGATCGGATCAAGACCTGGATGGACGGAGTACCCCCTCCGACAGTCAGTCATCTAGGCCCCCCGTGGGTGTTTGCATCTCAGAAGGAATTTCTGAGAGCGACTACATCACAGTGGTGCACGTGCCCGGATCTCTTGGTGACCCTGAATATCACCGCGAGTCCCTAGTGGGCGAAAGACCTAAACCTGTCAAATTTGTTGAAGATG
>MIQA02005565.1:0-10705 GCA_001887855.2 Sclerospora graminicola
ACCCGCTACTCTCTCTTGAATTCCGTGAGTGTCAAGACACAAAAGTAGGTCTTTTCTCTCGAACTCCGATTAAGAAACAGATGTCCGGCAGATAGGCTTTGCTATCGATGCATGGTCCGAAGACGGCACCCACTTTGTGGCCGTCATTGGCATCACCGAGCAAAGAAAGGTGTTGCTTTGCTTCACCACACTTGCAAACAAGGCGAACATGAGCTCTGACGCCATTATTGAACTACTCGATGATGTCCTCGACATGTACGGGATTGAAGCAGCCCAGCTTTGCTTCTACGTATGTGACCGAATGTTGCTATCGCCCTGATTGGGTGTGCCAGCCACCAGTATAATCTGGTGATGCAAGCACTCATGCACGAGCACTCAGAACTTCTCGACAAGGTTTAACAACTGATGGTAAAGCTAAAAACACTATCGAAAATTGGTACTAGCTTCGGGAAGTCGAGGCCCTCATGCCGGTCTACCGAAACGCGACCCGCTAGAGTAGTACATTGGCTATGGTCGATAGCTATTTCTCCATCATCAGCTAGACTGCCACCCCACGGGAAACTAAAATCTGTACGAAGTGCTCAAAAATCTAGAGAGTGTCAATAAGAAGCTGCAAACGTAAACCTTATCTTTGCTGGATGTTCGATCACTTTTCGATCCCGTCGTGAGGCACATTACCTGGCCACGATTACCCAACTCCTGGGTTGGTGAAGTTTCCCGACTTTGAGATGAAGTGGTTAAAAGCCCTAATAAAGTCCCCGTTCCTGATTCGTTACTAACAAATTTGCAATAGAACGCGAGTCCAGTGAAACGTCACATTTCAATATAAATTTCGTGGTATATGACTTCAATTCACTTTCTTCGTTTCGGACTACGATGTCTCCCCACAAACGTGTCCATGCCAGTTAATCCCCCACATAACGAAACCACCGTGTCATACAATGGTACAGGCAAGAGTCGGGAAAGAGCAAGAGACCACGGGATTGCGATCCCCCTCCAGCCTGAAAAGCACGACACGACTAATTCGTCCCCGTGCCGCATGGCGCGGTAAATACTGTCGACAACTTCGGACTCGGAAAGCATAGGAAGAATGTATAGGCGCAAGAGTTTCGACACGAGATCGTTCGCATAGAAAATGCCCGCAAAACATACCTGTGTCTATGGCAGAAGGGCAGACGAGAAGCGTTCGAATCGACGTGATCTTGATCACGCAAAGCTCTAAGCGCACTATTATTGAAAGTAGCAATAACATATGCACATGAACACTGGCATCATCTTTCAGGGCGACAACAGCAGCGTAACACTCACCCGCTTCATGGAAGGCACTTACCGCCGCTTTACTCGCGCAATAGTCAGCTAATCGAGCGCTACTCACCATTCCCATCACGGACGACACTGTGACAAGTAAAGCTTCTGGTGCCTTCTTCATGGATGGCAAAGCCGCCTTCAGTGTCCAGAAATGGGCTAGTGTATTGACTGCAAATGTCGTTTGAATTTGCTCGGGTGTCAAGTCTTCAACGGATTGGCCCATCACCACACCTGACGTCATTCATTGCCCAAACAATAGATGAGAAGCCACCAATCCTCAACTCACTTTCTTACGTATTACTACATACCTGCATTATTTATCAGCACTCCAATATGCTTTGGAGCTACGTCCTGAACCACACGCGCCACACATGCACTCACTGCTCTGTATTGCAAACATCCGTTGTGTCATGATACCAATTTCTTCTCTTTTTTTGATCACCAAGCCGCTCGTATCTCACCGATAGTCTGCCACATCACACTCGTAACGAAACACTTGATTGTGATTCGAATTGGGAACTGATTCCACGAGCTCGGACTGCAGCTTTTCGAGAGCGTCAAGATTTATGTCCACAAGTGCCAACGTCACCTTGGACGCTTCGGTAAAGATCTTTCGAGCCAATCGTCGTCCAATGCCACTCGCCGCGCCAGTGATAACTATCACCTTATCATCCAATGGAAACACATCGCCACGGCTGTCTCTCACCACTCGAGCTACCAGCCAGAAGATCAGCACCAACACCGCCGCCACTTGCAGTAGGAGCAGCAGCATGGACACTTTATATTTTTCTTCAATCAAAATACAGTATGTCTTGTTCGATCTTTTTAACCAATCACAACTCCGATTCGGTTGCTTGTCCAAAAAATGCCGTGCACGATCAAGATCCGCGTCGTCGAAGCGCGCAACATGCCCGCGGAAGATCGGGCGAGCAAATTGGCCGATGCTTACGTAAGCATTACCTTCGCAAGCTTTGAAGCCAAGTCGTCAGTATCAAAGAAGACGCGGTGTCCAAAATGGGACGAGGAATTTCGCTTCGACGTGGCCGATGACTCGGTGCTCCAGAGTCAACCCATTGAGTTTAAACTCATGGACCACGACGTCTACACGACGGACGCGACCATGGGCATCGTCTATGTAGATCTCAATTGTCTATTAATGCGCGATGGACACGTAATTCAGGGCTGGTTTCCAGTCTATGACACGTTATTAGGCGTCCGATGTGAACTGAGTCTAGTGATTCGCCTGCAGTACTTTGGCGATGTGAATCCGTTTCGCGAATCCTCGGCAGGCGTACAGTTTTTTGGATTATCGACACTCGACCCGAGGTTATACCGGATCGAGAGCTTACTGGGCTTTGTCGAAGAACTCGTGGTGCATGCCGATCCCGAGTATTCCTGGAGTGACAACTTTCGCACGTCCAGGAGAAGTAACGAGTATCGGCAATTGCTACTGTACAAATTATCGTCTCAAGTCGTGACGCTCGTGGGAAAGAAAGCGATGGAGCTCGGCGGCAACGCTGTGTTGGCGTACAAGCAGTTTTTTGATGTGGAAGGAGATAGTGGCTTAGTAGCCCGGGCATGTGGAACAGCATGTTATATTACACCAGTGGAAAAGAACGAGTCGAATGCTAGCGACAGCAGTGGTCATTTAAAGCGGACACATAGCGAGGACAAGGGATTACAGGTCGAGAGCGAAGAGACCGATGGATCCGTGGCAGGAGCAGACAGCACCGAAGCGTTGGCATCCCCGAGATACTTTTCACGTCGGGTGCTCAAGTCACTTGTAGCCCCCGAAGCGTTTAATATCTCGGCCCATGATGTGAGTCATGACGATCCATTTTCAATGCTGGCTTGTATTGTACCTCTCCTGACGCTCGAGTGACGTGGCTCTTTGTTCGTACTCTAGGAAGTGCAATTGATTACCCTTAAAGTGTTCCATCCTGCCATGCGTATACGCTTGGGTGGGATCGTAAGCGCGCGGTCGGTCAAGTATTTAGGCAAATTGGCGACCAAGTTGGCAGACCAAGAAACACGCGATTCGTGGTGGCTCGAGCTGCGAGAAGAAGTGCGAGCGCATGGAGAACGACGCTCCATGATGACAAACTAACGTGGTGTATACTTGCTTGTGTGTGTATACGTATACTTGTGCCAGATTCGAGCGCATGCCCAGTCCCTGCAATGTCCCTTTGTAATTGGCTATACCGAGTCCTGCACGATCCATGACGATGTCTGCGTGCTTTCCGCCTCGTATGTGCGCCTCTAATACCGTCGTTTCTCCGTCATACGAGGGGCTTCCTTTGGTTGACTTTTGTGGCTATGACGATATAGTGGAACTGCTGCAGTATTGAAAAATCCACTGGACGAGGGTCTAAGTCGACGAGATTTGGCTCCCAGTGGAGCGGATGGTAGCGATGACGGACCGGATGGTCACTCAATTGGATCGCCTCCAACGAGACGCCCTTCTCTCGACTTATCGACCTCGTTAGGTCGCCGTAGCCCGTCGTTTTCCTATACCCCCGTGGCTGTCTTGAGAGGCAAAGCAAGGTGAAAACACACGCCCATACAATTGAATCAATATGTGCGGTGCTAACCACCTTCTTCTGTGACTAGGAGGCGTCGCGTCTCGAAATCCCCCTGTCTTTTATGCCATATCCCGTACTCGCGCTCCCTCGCTCCTTTTTCAAAGTACGTCCAGGTCTTCTCTGCTCTTTCAAACGTTTAGGATTGCAATCGATAATTGGACATAGTATGCGACTAGTTCGGTGTGGCGTCTGTGGGAATAAGTGGGTGCCCGAGATGATGCTCGCCTCGATTGAACCACCTGCTGGTCTTGCCATGATGGGAAAAGGAACGTTTCTCCAGGCTCGCGTTTGTCGTCAGCGGCGAAAAGGAACCGGAGACGTGAATGCTACGATCGTATCGGACGCTTTGCCATTTCTCGAGTACGAGCTGTATCGACAGGTCGGTGCTCTGTTTACAGCTTTCAAAAAAAACGACTCAACGCTGCCACAAAAACTCTCACGTCGATCCATCTTTCTGCCTCTCTAGCTCATTGTGAAAATGAAAGTGCTTGGCGTGAACGCCGTGTTTGCATTTGACGCGCAGATTCAAGTGGGCGGCTCGTTGATTGTCGGTGTCATCACTGGCACGGGGCTCTATCTCCAGCGCCCCGCCTCCACCACGATTCGAATCGAGGAAAACATTATGTACGTTGCCTTCAAATACCTTTTTGGAGTTCTCTTATGGACCGACGCTCGTTTCTTTAGGTCAAAGATGATGAAGATCGGCGTCTGGTTCAACTGCAAGCACAGATTGAAGCCCTCAGTACATTAAACAAGGACAAGGTCGTCTCTTTTAGCGTCTTTTTTCACTCACTCGGTCCTCTCTCACCTCCAACTTCTGTCTTATAAAAACAGCTTCATCGTGATCGCGTCACCATCGTGCAGCCTGAATTTGAATACTATAATGGAAGCAAAACCTGTCGCCATCCACTTCCAACGAGCTTTTCACTTGGTACCGATGTCGATCAGGATGAAGGATCGAAGCGCCCAGTCTCAATGACTGAAGCTCGACTCGCACGCCGAGCCCATCGGCGACACATGGCACAGCTTCCTCCTGACGACTCGACGCTGGAGGTCGCGGCCACATGTCAAGGTAATAGTGACACGACATCTGTGGCTGATTCCCAGTCTTTTCGAGCATTGACGTCTCAAGCGGCAGATGACAATCAAGCCAAGAGACCAAGCTCGTCATCTTCAGAATCCAGTTCCGAGTCCGAGGAAGAAGCTTTCATGGACGGATTTAGTGATTCAAAAGAGACGTTTGTGCTGGAAATTGACGATGAAACAGATGAAGATCTCATGTCGGTATTACTCGAAGAGGAAGTTCCAGAGGTACGGACGTGACGCAAGACTGGGGGTCTGTGGACGTGAGCAGGCTTTATATGGTGCTTTTTTTTTCAACATGTGCGTGTAGGGTATTTATCTGTGTAATACCGATCGTCTTCCTGGCGATTTTGTGCCTGGTCGAAACGTGCATTTGATTGTTTCCATGAAACGAGTCGAATGGGACGAAGATCGCATGCGGGATACGCGTTTGAATGAACTCCTTTCGGTCGTCTTCAAGGAGCTTTTTGCAAGGTTTCAGCGTCTTTTTTGACACGAAAAAAAAACACTCAACTCACCCCCGTCCTTGTTCTCTCTCTGTGTGTTTTTACAGCTTGCTGTGCAAAGTGCGGTCGTATGCCCCCTGTGGTATCTGTGGCTTGAAGACGCGCGTTGCCATGGCTTCGGAATCCATGGTACCTAATAATAGCTCCAACCTCTTGATATCTATCTACTATCATCAAGCTTTTTGACTCGTGGTGTCTTTCGTAGCTTGAAGTGGTTCTAAGCGGTATGGTGATTCTGGAAAAGAAAAAGGAAGAACCGCTTGATGATTTGCTTCACAAAGCTGCTGTCGCGCTCGAGATGGAAGAGAAACACGGGACGGAGGCAACGCCGTCACCTGCTGGTGCTGTGCATGCCCTCCCGTTCTCTACAGCCCCCAATTTCTCTTTAAGTCATGTTGAAATGTCATCTCTGGCAAGAAAAGAGGCGGCATGGCATGGAAGCCCTCCCGTCGCTGCTGCTAATGGATTAGCGCCTGCCACAGTGCCCTCTGGCCGCGAATGGATCGAATTAACGCCACTTGCTTACATTCCTGGTGCGCACGTGACACGGTATCTTGGTCGCGTGACGTTGCACTTTATTAAAGAAAGTTGGACGGTGCGGGAGGGCGGCGGGCTCGGTGCTTTTTACCATTTGTTTATGAGCGAAGCCATTGCCATTGTTCGCGCTCACGTGCGGTCGTTAGGTGGCAATGCCATGCTCACGTTCCGCCTCGTGCCGATTGAATCGAGTCAATTGTACCGGAATCAAGTGTACAATATGATTAGCATCACGGGCGACGTTGTGATGATTGAGCGTCAAGTGGACACGACGCTGCCCCATCTTTGGGGATCCAACTCGCCTCTTGTCGGCGACTTTGACCCTCTCAAGGACGTCTTTGCCAGCGTCAACCTCCACGACGCGGTCTTGTAGTTGAAGTGCAACGTTGAGGTAAATTTTGCGACTCTTTGTTGTAATTTTTACATTAAGCTTTTATAAGCTTTTATTATCACCCTCTATAAGAAAACTGGAGGGCTTGCATTTTCTAAAATATAGCCTTTTTTCTTTCAATATGGCGGCGCCGACCCACGTAGTCTTCGAAACGAGTGTGGTGCGAGCGAGACTGCGATGATTCCTGACTCTTTTTTTTTGTTGTCACAACTCACGGCGCCATAAACTGGTGGCGTGGTTACTCACAGGGTGATTTTACCATGGAATTATACTTGGAGCACGCTCCACGAACATGCTGGAATCTGGCCGAGCTTGCGCGTCGTGGGTACTACAACAACACGATCTTTCACCGCATTATTAGGGACTTTATGATCCAAGGCGGGGATCCCACGGGCACGGGGCGAGGTGGAGAGTCCATCTACGGGTCAGTCGGTATTCAATACACAGCGAGAATCAAAACTTCGTGACGTGACATGCGAATTCTATATCATACGACAGCGCAAACTTTGAAGATGAAATTTCCAAAGAGCTCAAACATACTGGAGCGGGCGTCTTATCGATGGTAAGGCAATGCTACAGTTTTATAAATAGCGACAGCGACGTGATTTGTGACTCTTCATTTCTAGGCAAACTCAGGACCTAATACCAACGGCAGTCAATTTTTCATTACGTTGGCACCGACGCCATGGCTGGATGGTACGTACCTCAAAAGTTTGAGTTACGTTTTTTTCTTAAGTGTATCTATGGCAATGACTATCGAATGCATGATTAGGTAAACATACAATATTTGGTCGAATTTCATCAGGAATGAAGATCATTCAACGCATGGGCATGGTACCGACAGGTGCTAATGACAGGTGCAAGGATTGATTTTTTTAGCAGTTGAGAAAGGGGAGCTGATTTCTTCTTGTTGTTTATGGAAAGGAACCTCGTGAGAGATTCGTGTCAAGCGCGCGTAATCCAGTTTCACAGTAAGAGATTCGCTGTTACTTCGTATTACTTAAGAAAAATCAAGCCGACACTTGTCAATGAGTGAAATATCGAGATGGTCAATACTGCTTTTAGAGTGTCTTGTGTGTGACGAAACAATTTACAATATCGCCGGCAAGGAGCAATTTGTAGGCTTTTGCGTGGAGCAAAGGCAAACTAGGGTTTGGAATTCCACGCCAGGCACCGGTTTCTTGCAAATGGCCCAGCAATTCGAAAAAAGCTACATCAACGGAAGAATCCACAGATCGGACGAACTAATCATGAACGCCTGACTAAATAAAGACTGTGTTAAAAAGTGAAGTATTACGGTAACATCAAATTATTATTATGTTAGTTACATAATGATGGCTATTACGGTACTACTACTGGAGCGCTCTTTTGGAAGATTTACGGTACATCGCTATATTTGGAGTAAAGTTGGGTGAAATTTATTTTGGGGTAAGTATAGTGTAGGTTTCAAAACTACTTGCACTTTGTCTCGTAAGTCTAGACACTTTCGCATGCATACTGATAAGGTAGCAACTTAATCACTTCTTAATACACATTTTATTAACTAAGTCCCTGTGTTCATCAACCTACGCGACTACGTCTGACTTGGTAGCTACGTCGGCTGTTATACCTTGATATAGAAAGGTATAAGATTCAACAAACAAGTACAAGTTTATTCAGGATTATCGCTGAAATATCGACTACAACTTGACTAAAGCATAAATTCCTAGTGCAACATGGAAAGGATACTTTTGAGCAGGTTATGAGCCCAAAAAGTCACAATGTCGTCGACAGTGATAGTCGCGGGGAGAAAAAGGACGCAGGTTTGGGTGCTGAAGGAGCAAAGATATTGAAGCTGGTTCGAGGACTAGCTGAACGGATGGAGAAATTGGAGAACTCACGGATGAACATTGACGAGTATGGTTTCAACAACTCAATGAAGCTTGGTACTCGGATGCGAATGGCATCCTTCGACAGTACGCCCGAGAAGATACCATACCCAACCAAACATTGGAAGGAACCAAATGTGAAAAATGTTGGACCCACTCCACCGCCTGCAGATTTTAGGGTTCCACCACAACCGGTGTACGGAAACTATGGTGGCCAAATGTCGCAAGGTGCATCAATGCAGCAAGGCGTTCCAATACCGCGTCAAGCAGCTTTCAGGCAACCACCCCAACAAATATACAAGACACCCACCGCTAAGGATTGCAAACTTTCAATTAGAATCTTTGATGGAAAGAGGTCTACCGCGGGATCGGCGTTAGTTTTAAACAATGGGGAACCAGATTTATCCGACAAATTTCAATCGCCGAATCGGCGTGCGGGTACCTGTGGAGTGAGGACATCAAGGTCGACCTCCTAGGACATTACAAAAAGAGAAAAGCTGAAAAGTATTATCAGCGTCAAGTCGACTCGTGGTGGAACAAGTCACCAACCCTCGTCCACATCATGAACAAGATGCTGAGTGCGTTTAATACAACCATAACGCCTGCACAATCAATGAAGCTGTTCATGAGCAAGAAACATCCGAAACGCAGCTGGAATGAGCATTACCTATATATGGTAGCCGTATCCGAAGCAGTCGAAGGAGGTGAACCTCTCGTCCTGGAAAATATAGTTCACTACGCTTCTAGTGAGCTTAAGACGATTCTGATGTCTAAATTTGATCATATCAGGACGGACTTCCTCAGGCAAGCGGAACGACTTTGCCAATTTGCGGCAGCCATTGAAAATGACGCTAGAGGATCTACAAGGTTTGGAAACGATACGATTAATTACGTGGAGGACAAACCCAAGGAAAAGAAATGCTCAAGTTGTGGGAAACCAGGGCATGGGTCCTCGAAATGCAAGAAGGCATCAAGGAAACAAGGGAAAACTCCTGAACCCAGCAACAAAACTGATTTTACGCTCGCAATCACGAAAAGTTCAATGGGTTCGAATAACAACAATTGGATACTCGACATTGGTGCAAGCATGCACCTAGTCAATGACGAGACCTATCTGCGAGATACAGAAGGAGTCAACGGAACATGTTTCCAAGCAGATGGACAAACCTTAAAGGTTCCCAAGAAAGGTTGGGTGCAAGCACAAGTAACATCGGACGAATCCGTACATTCTATCAAGATCATGGACGTCTACTATGTAGAGACCTTTCAAGAAACATTTTGTCGTATGGACTTTTGGAGGAAAAAGGATGTGAAATGGTATACGTCGATGGACGGCGTGTGATGAGGCACCGTGACAGCAAGCGTCATATATTTGACATAAAGAAAGGAGAACAAGGTGCTTGCAGCTTGCAGTTAAAGTTATTGTTAACGTCCCAATAAATTCCGATCGGGACTCAATTATGGCGATCTTACAGGAAAGCGACAAGGAACCCGAGAGCGACACTTGCGTGCAAAAAGGTTCCCTTATGCATTTCCATGCACGTTTGGGTCACCTAAATTACGACGCCGTGGAAAAGTTGGCAAAAGACCATAAAAGGGGCATTATGCTAACAGATACGATAAGACTCAACAGTTTGACTTGTGCACAAGGAAAACAAACGAAGAACCCAAGGTCCAAGAAGAATAGCGGGGATAATGCGCCAACCGATCGTATCGGGGGCGTGATCTGCTCCGACCTCAAGGGGCCAATAACTCCGAGAGATAGGTTCGGAAACAGGTACATGATCAACTTTGTGGATTTCAAATCAAACTACGTACGGGTATTTCTCGCGAAGAGTAAGGACATTGCGGCTAAGAAATTTGAACACTTCCTGGAATTTTTCGAAAGACAGTTTGAGTGCAAGGTGCATATCTTACGCGCCGATGGAGGTGCCGAGTACAAGAACCTCGACGGTTTCTGTAGAAGTACTGGAGTGTCACGACAAATCCGTGAAGCTGGAAATCAATCCAGTAATGGTAAAGCTGAGCGCATGCATCGAACCATCATGAATATGGCTTGATGCATGATATTTTCATGTGGACTGAGCTTGGCGTTTTGGGGAGACGCGGTTCAATATGCCGCGTACAATATCAATCGAAGCCCCACAAGCGCGAACGCAAAACACATGTCGCCTATCGAATTTTTGAGTGGGCAGAACCCGAAACTCGGAAGTATAGTGGCGTTCGGATCACCGTGCACAGTCTATCGAAATCCGGGCAAGAACTCGCTTGCACATAGGGCCCATATCGGTCTTATTGTTGGAAAAAGCGAAGAGACTAAAGGCTTCAAGGTATACCTGAAGCAAGAAAAGAAAGTCGTCGTCACACAGCATATCAAGAATATCGAAACACTGGACGAAGAGCAGAATTGGCAGATCCAAGTCGAATTAA
>MIQA02005567.1:0-10508 GCA_001887855.2 Sclerospora graminicola
GACTGGAAAGCGAGAAGACCGATCTTCTTAGAATGAGGGACCACTTCAAACAGATGTCGGAATCCATTGACTCGCTGCGCATCTTGTACCAAAAAGCCAACGGCCGCCTTGAAAACCTCAAGTAAGTGCATCCTCGCTTGTTCAGGACCATCTCCCAGCCCACTCACTCTGTATGCGTTCTCAGAACAGAATATCATGTGCTATCGCGTCTTGATGCTCGAGTCTTCTCACGCCGAGCGCGAGGTGACGGCACACTACGAGAGGTACATCTTCCTCACTCAGCAATTGGAGAGTTCGCAGGTAAAGTTTGGCAATCTGGAATATCACCGGATCCGGCTCGCAAAGAAGCTGAGGAAATATCAGAAGGCGTTGTACCGGTCGGCTTCTGCATCGCCCGAGCTTCAACGTCGAGTCCAAGAGCTTGAAGCAGAGTACGCCGAGGCCCAATCGGACGTGGGAAGAGCTCGAGAGGTGTTTTCCGAGCTTGCGCAGAGCCGCACGAACTGTTTATCCTCTATAGAGGGAGGTCGAGACTGATCGCGGCGGGTGCCGGGGTGGAACGTCTAATGAAGGGCCCTGCCGCCACCCGGGAGGATATTAGACACCTCCTCGACTTAGCTTGTCCGCGGGGTCCCAATCCGACCAGTCCCGCTCCGCCACCTCTCTCGTTGGCTGCTGGTTCTGCTGCGGGCGCCCAAACATCCGGAGCAGAGGCGTCCGCCCCAGCATCGATAACCGTTAGCACGGGAGGGGCTCCACGCTTACGGATTTGGGATACTTCCCGAAGCCCTAACCCGCCACCGGTGCCAGCCGGCGATTCGGCGGCTTCTCCATCGTTCTCCGAGGATCCTCCGGCATCGGGAAAAACGTCGGTCCAGCCGGATTGCGTCGCTCCATCCCTCCGCGGCAACCAAACGGCCTAAACAGTCTGCCGCGCCGGCGAGCACGGCCAAGGTTCGTGGAGAGCATGGACCGGGTTCTAACTCGACCCCAGCTCCGTCCGGCCCGCTGGCCTCCGGGAAATCGCCCCATCGTTCTCGCAGTACAAGATCTTTCTCTAGAGCTTCGCCTGCTTCGGCTCTCCTCAGAGTCTCTCCTCACGACCCTCAAGGCCCATCCACCGCCTCTCCCGATAGGGAGGGGCGCCCGACCTACCGGACATGGACTGTGATGAGGTCGCCGCCGAGGGCTACGAGGGGTCACCTTCCCCGGACACCTTCGCGTTCGACGAGAACGAATCTAAGAAGTCCTCCGAGGAATCTCCCCCGTTTTGGATTCTCCGCCGGAAAGTCATGACGGCTCCCGAGCTGACTGCGGCTTTCCCTTGGTCTAAAACGCAATTGGAGGGCTTGTGTATCAAAGACCTAACTGGCGCCTTCGTCGCCCGGGCTTTGTCTCGCCCGCCTTTGTGGATATTTCCACCGGCACCCGCAACGCCTAAGACACTGATCCTAAGCTTGTGGCGATCGAACCGCTGAATGCGATCTTATCTCGCAAACCATGGGCCGTACTGGCGACGGACATGCCAGGAATGGACCTACCCCATGTCGGCTCGTTCGCGGATTTTCGTGAGGTTTGTAAAGGGGTATCTCTCCCGGCATGGGCAAGCCGTCTGGGAGTCTACCCACCATCTCTTCATCTCTGCTGCCGCCGAACGTAAGTCCCTCGATCTAGCCCAATACCGAGCCGACCGTAAGCAGCGTCGGAACCGAGCGACCGAGGGCTGGACAAAGGTTTGCACCTTCGTCGTCGCTGGCATCCAGCTCGGCCCCTGCGACTTGGACATTATTCTCAACCCTATCATGCTACATCTGGCTAACCGCCGGGTAGAGAAAAGCGGACATCCGGCCGAAAGTGGGACTTGGTATCCAGGATTGGGTCGGGCCACCACTCTCCAAGCTTCGCTCGCTGAACTCGATCAGCAAGATCCGTGGCACAACCAGTACCGGCAGGACCCCGATCGTCACCCTGGCCTCCGCGTGTCCCGACTCCAAAACAACTTCCGCCGAACTCGCCAGGGATGATTCATGAGGCCAGTCTTAACTATTTCCACCCCTTCATCCATTTATGGCCATTTGCCTCGATAATACATCTTTCTTTCCATTTCCCACGTCGATCCATCTTTCTAATCCGAAATACCCAGCCGGTTTCACTACTCCTGCTGATTCCTCAAAGTCTTCCATCCGGCACCATACTGACTCTAAGATTACTCCAATACCCGATCGGCTCACTTCTGACCAGACTAATTTCCATCTGCCGGTTGATTGGCTGATTAGTGTTAATTAATCCGGCCGTGCCTGCTATCCGGCAGCCGGATGGTCTAATTGTCTGGATCCGCCTCACCTTCTTCATGGGTCTGCATGACTCCGAAGCGGTTTCGGCTCGCCCGTCGGCGATTGAATTCTCTCATTAAGGCTCCACAATTTAGATCCAGCTCGTCCACCCACGACCGTTCCTCGCAATTTTTCCACTGCACGAGAAACTCTCTATGGATCCGCCCAAACCGGTTTTTTCGTCCATTCCGAACATCCAAAATCTCCTCTACTTCGTACTCATCCGGATCTAGCGGCTTGTCCCAGCTATCCTCTGGCAGCAGGGCTTCGTCAAAGTCGAACCGGCCGCTCTCCACCGTCAGGTGCGTATTCGGGCGGTCCGGGAAGTGTTTAACCAACTTCAACTTGGACACACACTATCGGGAAAACGTTATAATCCGTGCCTGCCGTAACCAGCTTGACTGCATGATCCCCAACCAGTTCCGCTACTCGGAAAGGGCCATGCCACATATGAGCTAACTTCCGCGCATAGCCCTCCTTGACCCGATCCAGATACAGCCATACCTGGGAACCTGGCTCTATACCGTGTTCTCTGGCTCGGTCATTATTCTGATCGGCGCGGTCCTTGATTGCTTGTCGGAGGCGTTCGTTTACCTGTTCCCTCGCCAGTGAATAGTGGCGTTGCACTCCCATCCTCCAGCGGCGGGCGTCTCTGTCCCGGCTTCTGGTGCACCCTATTGGTATGGCGGCTTCCAAAGTGGATCGGGGATCCCATCCGTAAGCCAAATAAAAAGGGGTGTCGCCCCTTACCCGATCGTACGACGAGTTGAGAGCGAAAACCAGTCTCTCGGCATATTCATCCCAGTCGCACTGATCCGCCTCCACCACATACATCTTGAGGGCTCTGGTTAGAGTCTGAACCATCCTTTCGGCCTTACCATTCGCCTGCGGCCGGTAAGCCATAGTGGCACTCTGTTTCTGTACCAAGATCTTGTTGAAAGCTCGGAATACGTCTGCCATAAATCCGGGCTCCCTATCATGCCGGATGACCTCGCTCGCCCCGAAACGCCTGAACACACATTCCTCGTAACTTTGCGCAACCTGTTGAGCGGTACGTGTGGAACTGGCCTTTGCTATGACCAACCCGGTAAACAAATCCGTCCAGATCAGCAGCTCTGTGTACCCATTTCGAGATTTGGGTAAGGACGGGATATGATCCATCGCAATGACTTGAAAAGGATAGGTAGCCTGTATATTCCCAGGCGACCGCCCTCTAATGGTCGGCCGGCCCTTCCCTGTTTCACAATCCGGACAACTTCCCACATAAGCTTGTACGCTGCGGTAGAGGCCCCGCCAGTGAAAATGTGCCTTAATTTTGTGATATGTCCGGCCGATGCCCTGATGTCCTCCTTCTAGGCTCACGTGATAGTGATGGAGGATATCCGGTTGTAGGGTAGTGGGTACGACCAGCCGAGCGGATTTATCCCTCTCGATCTCCGGCTGGTCAGCGTCTCGGTAGAAAAACAGTAACCCGTTTTCATCCACTTCGTAATCCGGGGCTAGTTTGAAGCATTCTTTAGCTTGTTCGGCGGTCAGTTTATCCACTTCCCCTTTAAGGTATGCCTTGAGATCCACTATCCACTCTTCTTCGTCCTGCGCTTGGAGAATCCGCTCTGCTCGTAACTGTTGCACTATCCCTTCGCTCATTGCTTCCGGAGATGGTGAGCCAGCGGCTGAAGAACGGCGCTTTTGCGACCCGGTGACGGCGCTCACCCGGATTACCTCCTCCGTGTTGGCCGGATGGATAATTTCGGGCAGCCGATTGATCTCCGTCAAATCTGATAACAGAGCTGGATCGGAAACCGTTACCCCGACTTGGTCACGCATGGCTAGCGTAGCCAAGTGATCTGCACTCTTATTCCAGTCCCGTTTGACATGTACCAGTTCATGTTCCGGCCATTTCCGCAGGGCGGACATAACCCGATCGTTCAACAGTCTCAGCCGGGGCGCCTTGCAATCTATATCTCCTGTGATTTGCCGGATCACCAGATTGGAATCACCACATATGATGATCCGCCCCTGCGTCCGGCCAGCCAGCAGATCTAGGCAAAGTAAAAGCCCTCTGTACTCCGCTTCGTTCACAGTTATGCCAGGCGTGAAATCTGAAGCGGCCGTGACCACTTTCCATTCGGGAAACTTCCACAAAATAGCACTATAGGCCCCGACTCCCTTCTTTACACTCGCCGACCCGTCAAAACTCAAAACCATTAGCTCCTCCGTGGGTCCCACTGTTGGCGGCGGTAATATGATGGATTGTCGAGGCTGCTTCCGAGGCGCTATAGCTATCAGTGCTTCCTCCACTTCTGCCCTTGGGGTAATGCTGGCCGCCAGCGTGCCCAGTATCTCCTCTTCTCCCTTAGTACACTTGATTACTTCGAGGGACCACTGAGACAGCAGAGCCGCCCATCTACCCAGCCGGCCGTCAATTCCATTTGCCGTCAGAAGCCATGACAGGGTCGACCGTCTAGATAGTACCTTGATAGGCCGAAACACCAGCATAGTATAGCACACATCCAAGATCCGCAATAAGGCCAAAACTTCTTTATCCACTAGCCCGTAGTTAACTTCATTAGCCTTCAGGGTCCGGCTGGTGAATGTCACAGGACAGTACACTCCGTCATGATCTTGAACAAGGGCAGCTGAGATGGCCCACTTGTTAGCGTAGATGATGACCACAGGAACCTTATTAACATCAAAATGCTTCAAGACTGGTGTAGTCGCCATCTTCGCCTTCACCATGCCAAAGGCTACCATCGCTCGGGTCGTGTGATCGTCCGGGCCGGCCGTGCTGGAATTTGGCGGCCGGCTGCCTATCGGGGCACAGAAGGGCGCCATCTCATTGGTGGAAATAGTTGACAAGGGCGGCATCTCATTGGTGGAAATATTAGACCCGGGCGGCATCCCATTGGCTGATATTGCTGGCTCGGCTCGCGTTTCCACTTGCCTATCCTGCTCTCTCAGCTTGTGGTAATCCACCTCCCGTAATTCATACAAAACCGCAGCATAGACCGCGAAATCCTCAATGAACCGACTGTAGTAATTCAGGCTGCCCAAAAAGGATTGCATAGCCTTTAGAGACCGCGGGAAAGGCAGATTACTCAAGGACTCCAAATCCTTCGGATTAGCTTCCAATCCGGCGATCGAAACCTGATGACCCAAATAGGTCACCTTAGTCTTTCCCCAGAAACTCTTAACCACACTAATCGAAAGATTCCACTTTTCACACGTAATCATCAACTTTTCCACTTTGTCACACAGTAAATCCCAAGTAGTAGCCGTAACGAGATGTCATCAATGTAAGACCGCCGCCCCAAAACTGAAGGTTTTGGGTCGGGGTCCGGGTCACCTTCGGTGAACACGTCACCCACCAGAGCCGGATCTTGATCCGCCTTGATCTTGAAGTGTCCATACAGCGCGTTATCTATCAGCCGTTGATAAATCTGCGGGGCATTCTTCAGACCGAACGGCATCCGGTTCCACTCGAACAACCCGAAGGGCGTCACAAACGCAGAGATCTCCCGTGCACGATCGGTCATAGAGACCACCCAGAATCCGCTGGCCATGTCCAATGAGCAATACCACAAAACTTTATCCAAGTCCTCCAGCAAATCATTTATCAACGGCATCGGGTAAACCATCATCTTAGTCAGCCGGTTCACCAGCCGGTAGTCAATACACAACCTTATATCCACCCCATTCTTCTTGATAATGATTACAATGGGCGAAGCCCATGGCGAGGTGGACGGCTGAATTATCTTGGTGGCCAGCAATCCCTTGATAAGTTCTGACAGCTTTTCCCGATACTGGGGAGCGACTCTTCGGCATCTCTGTGCAACCGGCTTGGCGTTTCCCACATATGAACGGCCGGAGGAAGTGCGTTTCCTGGTCCAATCAGCAGATGCTTTCGTTTCCATATGATATCCTTCAGCCTGCTGATCTCTTCCGGGGTGTTCACATCCGGGTCTCCCACTTGCAGATCGTCAATAGTAACCGCCGGGGGGAAGGGGGTTACCTCAGGTAGCACCGCCATCTGATCCTCCATGCCTTCAACATATAGCTCGCCCCTTTCATGAATGCAGACTTGGTCAGCTTCGACTATTTCCAGGTTCTGAACGGCCGGCTGGGTCGATCCGCCATCATCCCGTTCATCAAATCATCCGGTATCGGGGGTGACCGCACATGTAACTCTGCCTTGTCCTTTCTCCCGATTCCGTCGTTCGTCCGTCTTCATCGGGGTGGGCAAAACCAGTTCAGCGATCGGGGCATAGTCTCGGCCAATACGTTCAGCCGGATCCGGCGACGGCCGGCTCCGCGTCAATATCTTAGAGGGGGTCCGGTACTCGGGTTTAGCCACCATCGGCGTCTGGTCCTCTTCCAATTCTTCCTCTTCGCTGACCAGATCGGTGGTTGCCTGAAAGGCCAGGTTTTGCCACTCGATATAGCGTCTTGAGCCAATAGTGACATAGCCCGGCCGGCGGGGCACCTTGTCCTCGGCCAGCCACATTCCAATGATCACATCTTCATGCAAGGTGAGGGGCCTTTCCGAGATATTGGTCACACTTATGTAGTTGAGATGACCATCCCCTTTGACAAACGAAGGTACCCAACACTCGCCCCTTGTCAGCCATAACTTACGCCGCCTGTCGTGGGGTCGTACCATTACTTCCACCGCTTTTCCCACTGGCACCGTTACAAACTGACCTAACTTGAGGAACTGGACGTGGGCACCATATAAGGGCCGCCGGCCGGCCAGCTGGATCTGTACCTCATCCGGCAACGTCAATGTTCCATGTGATAAATCCAGCCGTATGCCGGCCGGGACCATAAAGTCCATACCCAGAATTGCATCCTGCCCGGCCAGCTTGCCTACCCAGGCGGTAAAGTAATACACCAAAGACCCAGCCAACGTAATCTTAACTCTTGTCCTTCCTTGGTTCATGTATGAACTTTCTCCAATGCCGATACACTCCTGCCGCTTCGTCTCGTCTATCTCACACCCCACCTTACGAGCAAAGGTGGTGTCCACGATAGACACTTCCGCGCCAGAGTCGAACAGCATGGTAGCTTTCTGGTTATTGATTTTGCCATCCGCCTTGGCCTGCTTGAACCATTTATCCGGCGAATGATATTTCCAATAACCTCGCGACTCGCCGGGTAACAGATTCAATTCCATACGCACTTCAGACCGAGAATATTCGTCCGTCCGTATACTGCTCACCAGGAAGGGGTCAGCCGTGCTGCCCGGGGACCGGATGACGTAATCGTCAAACTTACATGTATTGCCGGTTACGCTTTGCTTTGCTTCTTGATTATCCTCCTTACCGACATATGCATAGATACTAACACTAGACCGCTCGGCTCGAACCAGATTCCAACCTGACGAGCGATCTAGTTTAACATCTTTTCCACTCCGGGCGGCAACATTCCAGCATGCTTGGTCGGGACGTACCACTTCTTCATCTGGTTGTAGAATTCTTCAATTGGGCACAGTCCCGCCTCATGCACCTCCCCGCAAGTCTTACAAGTAAACAAGCAGTGTTCCGCCGGATGTCCCTTCCTCTCGCACTTCTTGCACGTCAGCCGCTTCCAACAGCTCCGGTCGTCATGCTTGATAGACCCACAGTGGGTACACTCGCGCCTGGGGTAATCCTGGTCAGTTCGAGCCGAAAAACCCTTCGGCTGACCGGACCCGGCTGGCAGCCTGGACGGCTGACTGGCTTCTGCCGAGAAAAGGTACCGATACTGCTCCTCCTCAGACTCGCCCCCAGATCGCTGATACTCCTCTTCCGAGCTAGTCGCGCCTGACTCTCGGGCAACCATGCGGACGGCTCGGGCCGTCCTGGTAGATGGCGGCCGGCTTCCTTGATCCGCGTTAAAACGGGACTTGAAACGGCCGGTTCCGACTGCCGCCTTGGGGCCTCGCTTCTTCGCTCTTAGGTAGGTGCGCAGCGTCAATTCCAGCTCCGTGGTGTTCTTCAATCGCAGTAACGCCAGCTGGTCCGCCAGCTCCCGATCGTCCAACGTGCTGATGAAATGTTCCACATGTTCACGAGCGGCTTCCGACCGGCTGGCATCTTCTTTAACCGGGATATTCGCCCTCATGCCAGCGACATTTAAGCGATGGAGATACTCCAGGGGGGTCTCATCCGCCCGCTTCTTGGTGTGAAAATATTGACGCACCGCCGACGTTCCAGATCCGCAGTATTGTTCTTCGAACGCATCGGCCAATCCCTTCCAATTAACTAGGACTTCCCGACTGAGCTATTGGATCCAGGTTTTTGCCGGGCCTTTCATCAGATCTCCAAAGATCAGGCACTTCTCACAGTCCGACGTCCGGTCTCTGAGAAATTCTGACTTCGTCTTGGTCAGCCATCCTCGGGCTTGGTCCTCGTCATTTTCTCGTCCAGTGAAATCTTTTAGCTTGGACGTGGCAGACATTCGCACCCTCGTAATCGCTCCTGAGTCCGAAACAAACGCTTGGGCCGAGGCCATCTTGGCACGGCGAGTCATCCCCAGGTCCAGGACATCCGGATCGTAGTGGTACTTGACCGACTTGACGGATTCCATATCCACGTCGCTAAGAGACAGCTTCCTATTCGTTGGCCGCCGTCCGGTTCCGCGACCTGTCTGGGGCTCGCGGGGGCACGGGGTTCACTCTGCTTGGACTGCACCGATTCCATGTCTTCGTCCTCGCTCCTCGCACATACTGGACTGGCTCGGACTCCTGACCCCACGACGAGCCGGCCGGGTCCGGTGACTTCGGACTGCCGCGGCTGGCCTCAGCGACGCTGCTCTTCCAAGTATCGTTCTCACCGCCGAAATATGTTATGCATGTGATACGGCACTTGAAGGCTCCCTGGCGGCGGTTGCGGGGGACTTGGGGGGCGGCCGGGCTGCCAGATCGACATTCCTTTTTTATCCGCCCATCCGCGTCTTCCTCCTTCGGCTCCGGATCTGCCGTCGCCGTCCGAGTCTGTACGCTATACTGACTGGCTTTCTTCCGCTCGGGCGTATCCGGATGTACATATCCTCCAAACCTCATGGCTGTCGCCACAGGCGCTGCTCCCCTTGGCCAAGCGTCATACGGGTAATACCCACCGATGCGTCGGATCAGTCCGCTTCCGAAGGGGCAGACTCGTACTGAGAAGAACCCGAGTGTATCGCGGCCGGACCGCTTGCTGCTGGTGACGTGGACGGCGCCACTCCAGTCGTGGTTGTCATCTTCTTCGACGGCGAACAGCCCAGTAGTGGTACCAAGCGGTCGTGCAGTTCGCTGGATGCCTCCTTCAACTTGTCCACCTTCAGATCGAAAAGCTCGTTCGGATCGAACACGCCGGTGTTAATGCCGCTTGTTAGATTGATCGAATAGTCCTAATAAGGGGACACTGGCGTCTGAGAGGGTTGTGGAGAGACGGGACCTTTTAATCTGCCTAGGATTTTCGGCCGTGTTATCTTCAGCACCTTATCCGTCCGCAAGAGCTAGCCCAACTCGTGAAGATGAAAAGCATGCTCCAGGTCTGTATCTGTTGATAGGCCGTCCAACTTTCCTTCCTCTTCTTCGAAACGCAGCCTATCTTGGCGGGTTGGATAATCCGATTCCTGCCAATCCGGTCTCTTTAGGGGTAGGTGGCCCGGGTCGTGACTTGGACCCGATCCAACCGGCTTCCCACTCCGGTCGTATCCGACTTCCGATTCATCTTTCTTAATTTTTTCTTCTTTTATATCCATAATATGCATTTGTTTGTTAGGATCATGGTCGAAACCATGATCCTTCCTCGGACTATGGTAACTTGCACCATAACACGATCCGGCTCCAGCCGGGGTATAGCGGCCGGTACTACAGTGAGTAGTACCGTAATCCGACACAGTACCGTAATCCGCCCCCGGCGAAGCCTCTAGGGGGGTAACTTCTTCTTTAATGCCGACCTCGAACTCCCCCAATCCATAGCGCCCATCGCATCCTTCCATCTTCAGCAGCATTGGGGGCGATATGCCTTCCCCCAATGCACCCGACAAAACATCTTCAACAAATTGACAGGTTTAGGCCTTTCGCCCGCTAGGGACTCGCGGTGATATCCAGGGTAACCAAGAGATCCGGGCACGCGCACCATTGTGGTGTAGTCGCCCTCAGAAATTCTTCCTGAGACGCGAACACCCACGGGGGGACCAGACGAC
>MIQA02005568.1:0-14252 GCA_001887855.2 Sclerospora graminicola
CAAGAGATCCGGGCACGCGCACCATTGTGGTGTAGTCGCTCTCAGAATTTTTTCTGAGATGCGAACACCCACGGGGGGGCCAGATGACTGACTGTCGGAGGGGGTACTCCGTCCATCAGAGTCTTGATCCGATCCGGCATCCGGCCGGCTGGATCGGTCACTTACACCACCTTGGTCGGGACGACTTGGATGATCCATGTTTGAAAAGCTCACCTTGTGTACCCGTCAGCACTGGCGGTTGCGCTCTCTTGATAGACCCTTGGGCAAAAAGTGTAAAGTCCGTCGAATAAGGAGACGAGGATTAGGACTAGGGGTAGCTCCTGGGCGGAAATCTTCACCAGGGAGCTCGATTGGCAATATACTTGAAGTTTGTATACTGCGAGGGCTGGACCGTGAATAGTCGATCGGCCAGCTAAACCAATGATAATAAGGGGGTAAATCTAAACGTGTACGTAATAGGGAATCCAAATGAAACTCCACAATCTTCGACAGTAGGCCAAAACGTTACCGCACTCTCCAATATGAGATATAAGCCTGTTCAAAACACGGGCGACTTGAGGTGAGTATTCACAACGCAGCGACTCCCGTTCAGGGGACTTCCGGTGGGTTACTTTAACCTTCCCCGGGCAAACCAATAGCAGCAAGAGAGGACCTTGTTAGCCCTGTGCTGTGAACCAATGAAAACGACTCGTGTCTAAGAAAGCGAAACGTATATTTTTATCCCTGTCCAATAACTCCTTTTGTGTAACCTACCCCAAATAGCCCGGCTGGATAGTTATGTGTCTTACCTGAAGTGGTCCAGCCGGATGCCCTTTTGTGTACTGTACACCAAACCCAGCCGGATCGGCGGATGCTCTTTTGTGTATTGTATACCAAACCCAGCCGGATTGACCGGATGCTCTTTGGTGTACTATACACAAAACCTTGCCGGATCGGCTGGGTGGCCATCCATCTAAACTCGCTTGACCGTTGGCGTTAGCACATCCTTGGCAGCTCCACGTCCAACCCTGGCGCCTCATCCGTCTTCCACAACGCCCAGCCGTCTTCAGCCTTAAGTTCCCCGGTTATCCACCATCGACATCCATCCGATTTACCTCCGGCTAGCCCGGGTACAAGTCCCTTCATATCACGCCCTCCGGCTCGGCTCCGTGCCTGGCAACCTTCCGCCGCCAGAGAATACATCCAGCGGCCACTAGACTACGTCCCATGTCGGCTGGTCCGGGCATCCAGCTAGGTCCAACATTTCTACCAATCAGGTGGGTGTGTTCACTACCCATTAGTCCGTTAATTTCCAAGTTACTTCACCAAAAATGCTTTGCATTGAAGCAAATGATCTTTTGCACGCTCCGATTTCTGGTGGACTCCAACAGTCTTATTGCAGTGCTTGCAGGTGAGATATTTTTCTTGGAGCGGAGCAGGGTGGTCTGTGAAGTCTTCCCAGAATGTGCTCACCGGCCGGCCTCTCTTCGAGCCTTGGGAGGAGCTACTACCTTCTTGTTGAGTGAAGTTTCCACCCACACCGAAAGGATCGGGCGTGTTGTATAAGTTGTCAGTCATTCTTCTCGGTATTGGGACTCTCTATGGGACTCAAGATCTCTGGAATTGAGTCTTGAGAACCTACTTTGGAAATTGGAATCTACGAATCTGAAATTTTAGGCGTCACTGACTCATCGGAGCATCCTGAAATAAACCCATTTAAACCCATTTCCGCCGCGCATGGTAAAGGTGGGTTTTATTTAAAGGGACCCACTAGGTGCACACCCCCTTTTTGATACGTGCACACCCCCTGTACCATAAAGTAGGTACAACAAATGTTTGAGGTTGGCCAGCTAAATCAATTTTGTTTAGTAGCATTCTCGTCAATTATAAAGCAAGATTGCAGCAACTATTTGGGTTATGATTTTAGGAGGTAAATCTGCTTTTGGCGCAAGCCTAACTATGCTTACTTTTTAGTTTCAAAATTGAACTTAGATTTGGTTCAACTGCATCTGGTTCTGGAGAAAAAATTAATTGGAAGATGGAATTATTATGGGTTCCTTATGTATTTTGCTAGATTGCTGGCTGGTCTTGCAATATATGCAAGCAATCTAGCTACCAGTAATTCTTAACCAAGAGAGAGCCACCAACAACCTGGGCTTTTCTGTATTGAGAATAAAGCTTTTAAGGTGGACGATCTTGTCGTGTTTCTATCTATAGTTTATACGATTGCGTCCGGGCGATCTGGATATCTTAATTGTGACAGAAAAAATGTGTTTGTGTTCCGAATACGGACCTTATTTAAAGGATTGATGATAAGCTGTCAAAGAATAATAACTTCTGTAACGCCGAATCTGTTTTCGACCAGCACACAAGTAGTAATGCGCAGGCTAGTCGCAGCTCAAGAGGCTGCCTAAATCTATATTGGAAGAATTTTATTGCCAGAGGTTTAAAAAATTTTATACAAGTTGAAAAGTGTTCAAAAATATAATGATTATGCATCAGCTAAGTTTTCTTAACCTGTATCAATTTTCTTACGATCTCTTCTAATTCAGCAAGGCGTCTTCAGATATTAGCGGGATCGAGTTGCATGAAGCCTCCGCCAAATACAGCTCTGCGAAGCTGCTCTGCTTATGACTTTGTACGTTGTACCTACTTTACGGTACAGGGGGTGTGCACGTATCAAAAAGGGGGTGTGCACCTAGTGGGTCCCTATTTAAAACCCAATAAAACCCAGAACATTAAAACCCTATCCTTGTTGTAAATGGTAGTCTTTTTAGTCTTATGTACTATTAGTTACTATAAATGTAAGTATTTCTGCTTTAATATTCTCAAATCTTGTCGTCGTCCGCTCGTGATCTAATAATAATGCGGTCTGGCGCTCCTTGAGATTTCCATCCACTTCCAAAAAGCATTCCAAGCATATTTGTAACTGCATTCCCTGTATACGCAATCCGGCTTTTGACTTCTCATATTCTGTGACGGCCTTGATCTGCTCCATCGTTTTTTTCAAAACAAACTCGGTATATTGAAACTGGTTCCACTGTTCCTTTTGGAACACCACTAAATTTCGAATTCTCCAAATCCAAGTTAACCCAATAGAGCATATAGTAGCCCACCATAATCGTTGCACTTGTAATATGCATTCGCTGGCTTGCTTGTCACATCTTGCTAAAATCCACTGCTCGAATTTCTCAGAAAGTGGTGGCGACCTTCGCTGAGCAACATATTCCCGAAAAGACAACACAGTCGCATGCGGAACTGCCCACCCATGCCAATAACTAATAAGCCGGGCTCAAAAGGATAGGGCCCGCTTACACCCCCACACAATATGTGTGACCCCTTTCCCCTCTGCCTTGCACTCTTTATCGAGGCGGCAGGCGTTATCGACCTCATACCCAGGATAATAAACATTCAGCTGGTGTGTAGCTGCTCGATACACGACCCATGTCTGATAGTCCGTCAGCATGTTACCGTGTGTCCACAGTTCCTTGGTTGATTGTTCTTGCGCTTCGTGTCCCCAGTCCTCGTTCTTGTTCTTGTTATCCCATATCTTCAGGACTTCATCCATTGCCGCTGCAATGTACTTGTTATACATCACTCGAAAGGAACGACGAAAATGGTGTTGCATGGATTTCCTACTCTTTTCTCCCTCCAGTTGCCACGGGAAATAGCTCACCTTCGGGTTTGCCTTGAAGTATATAAAATCCGTGTCCTCATCGGTCTGATCCTGTCCCCTCTGCTGTTTCGACTCCCGCTCGATTTTCCACCGAAACCCGTCCTGTGCTTGTCGGTAGGTCCATTGCTCTCCAGTGACTACGTCTCGTCCTCTAATCCATCCCTTCTGCACCGTTGTCCAACAGACTTGTCGTAATCTAGCTGGACATGCGATTATCTGTAAGGGGGGATCGTGTCCAATGTATTGACCAATGCCAACCCTTGGCGAACAGATTATCAAAGTCACCAGCCACCTTAGCACTTTCGCCTTGGTGTGTCCCAAATCCTCCTTCATGCGCGCCGTCCACTTGTAACTCGTACTCCCCGATTCTCCATATTCTAAGTTGGCGAATACTTCCTCCGTCCCAAAATATAAGGCGCAGTCGACAGTTAAGCATGTCCCAAAATATAGGGCAGAGTATCGATGCATACTTGACTTAATTATACCCACAAGCTCCGCTAAAGTGCGAACGTTGGTTCGTGCATGGAAGCAAAAGTACGATGGTCTTGGCGAGATTTTCGCTGCTAATTCGCCGTTCAAGCGTGGTCTGTCACGCCTCCCACACTCCCCGTCGTGTATAGAGACCGCTTGGATGTTCTCTCTCGCCATTTCAAAAGGCGGAAGCGATCGTTCGGAACAGTCAAACTTGACGGATAAAGCAGGCACAAGTCCCCATGGAAGGCAAAGTTCCGTGGCCGCCGCATACATACGGGCAAGTACGGCTCTGCGCTCGTCTGTGGTCAAGTTCTTGCGCTTTTGAGAGGGTTATGAGCGGCGCTGCGTCATTTTTAAAATGTGGAGGCTTGGGAACCCCAACTTTTGCTCGTCATATCTCACGATCTAGAGCGTCGATCGGCTCGCACCAAACCCCCCGCCAATCAACAATAAAAGCGCTTTCTATTCCGCCAATCAACAGCATGCAGTAGTTTCTGGGAGCCTTAATCGAGAATTTTAAAATATCACTGCCTTATATTTTGGGACGGAGGAAGTAGACGTCATTTCAATGTGGTCATACTTCCGGGCCGGTATCTTCGAACGCGTTGCTTCTAATATCCACGGGTTGTCCCACCACTGGAAGGTCCCCCAAAACGCACGAATTTCCTCCGACATTCCATTGTGCCATGGTAGTTCAGATGTTCGTCAGATTTACTGTAATTGTATCCCCGTCTTTCACCACTGTAGTGGGAAACATTTCGGTTTTTTGATATATGTTAGTTCCGCCGATAACACAGTCGTCACGTACCTTTGAACGATGTCTTCTTCTGTTTTGTCGGGCCATAAACATTGAGACAGAGTACGTAACGTCAGCCCACACATATTACCTCTGTGTAGCGCGTTCGTTTGAAATTTCCTGGTTTGTGGAGAGAGGAAACCTCCTGGTGTCGATAGCCGAAAGAAGTTACTGTAAATACGCCATGACATTGAGTACTTGGTTTCCGGTTCCATCATCCAGCACGCCGCATCTTTTACGTATTGGATGTGAATAGCCAAGGGTATTGAAATAAGTCCCAAGCCACCTGCCTGTCTGGGGGCGTAGACTAAATTCGGCGACATTTTATGTTTTGTCAGCCCGCCTTCACTTGTCGGATTCCACACGAAGCGCTTCTGGAAACTGATAAGCTCCTTCGTCACTTCTTGTGTCGGCGGAAACACCTTTGCTGTAAACAGTATTGCAGGTAACGCCACAGCATTAAATAAGTGTACCCTTTCAATTACCGAAGTACCACATTTCGCCGCCGTGATCAGCCGTCGTTTCACTGCTTTCAACCTATGTGCCCAGTTTCGTTCCCGTGGATTATCAGCTCCAATTCCGTACCCGAGATACCTTGTTGTAGCATTGTCTTGCAACACTGGTATGCCGCACCACGTCTCTCTCGCCCTCACTTTGTCCAAAATATGTTAACACATTTCTTCGGTTGTACCTTGAGTCCTGATAGCTCTCCAAAGGCTTGCACGACGTGTAATTCTGTCTGGGCTTGTCCCGCCCGTTCTAAAAATATTGTAGAGTCGTCTACAAAGGCGGAAAAAAGGTGACAGAATTTGTCAGTACTCGTCCCTATGGTGATACCTTTCAACTCGTTCTTCGTTTGTATGGCAATTCCTAGCGGTTCCACTGCTAGTATGAAAAGCAGTGGGGCAAGGGGGCATCATTGCCTAATTCCTGATGTTATTTCCATTTTCCGTGATAACTGCCCGTTCACTAAGAATTGGGCTGTGGTCTTCTCGTGTAGTTTTTCCATTAAATTAATAAACGCTGTTGAGAAACCAAATTTGCGCAGCACGTACAGGAGATACGTTCTGTCGACCGTATCATAGGCCTTCGCGAAGTCCAGGAGTAGTATGCTCGCACTGTCTTCCACTTCGATCTCTCTATAGTGTTGTCGCCGTTCTAGGATCGCCATCATCATCATCACCGACCTCTCCATCCTTCTCCCATGCACTAATCCTTGCTGCGAATCTTGTATCAGCTGTGCCAAAAAGGTTTGCAATCGTCTTGCCCGAATCTTCGAGAAAACTTTGTAGCTGGTCTGAAGCAAGGAAATTGGTCTGTAATCCATGACATTGTCCGAGTCCCCTTTCTTTCTGAGCGGGATGATTATCGCTTTATTGAAGGAGGGCGGTGGCGTTCCCCCACGTAAAACTTCATTGTACACCACCAATAAGTCTTCCATCATATCATCCACAAAATCCTTGAAGAAATCATTATTGAGTCCATCTTCGCCTGCTGCTTTCCTTCGTTCCAGTTGTTTCACTGCTTCCAAAATATCCACTGCTTCGATCGGGGCTAGTAACATCTCATTTTCCTCTTGGGTTAATTGTGGAAAATGTACTGACGCCGCGAAATGCTCCAATTTGCTTTCCAGCTCAGGTATAGGTATTGTGCGTTGTGACACCCCCAGTATTGGTCTCCAACCAACCGCAAATTTGTCCGCTATTGTCGCTCCTTTGTCCGCATCTTGAGGATTCGTGAGAGTGATCTTGGACACAGTTTGTTGAGCTTCCCATACCGAAGTCCGCCGAAATAACCATCTTACTGTTGCTGGTGATCGGTGATACCTTCTTCCCATTCTCCACTTGTTTTGTCGTAATAGTTCCTCACAGTCCATGTCTATACAGTCTTGTCTTGTTTTGGCACCATCGAAAAGTAACATCTGAAGACGTTGCGCTTTCCGTCGTCTCCTATTGGCTTGCCTAGTTCTTACCTTCTTAACCGCTAACTTCCACAGACGCACTTTTTGATCCCATTGTGCTACCCCTTCCAAAAGTGCGTCTCCTTCTGCAAGGACTTGTTGCCTGATCTCTGTCGCCACTGTCTCCGTCCGTTTTCCATTGATAGGGTATGCCACCGGCGCATGTCTTGTTTTCATGTTAAGATTCGTTACGTCCGTCTGCATCATCAATTTCACTTCTTCGTGGTCCGACGCTACCTTGGGATGTTTCACTTCTGTCCAAACTACTTTCGAGAATTGTTCCTCTTAAACGTAAAAATGGTCCAGCCGACTTGCTGAATCTCCTCGCCAAAAGGTATACGGTATGTCCGCCGAAATTTGAGTCTCCATCCACACGTTATACTGTACTAGTTGCGAGTCATGTAGACGCCTTCTTCGCAGTAATCTCGTTAGTTCTTCACACTCTGTTCGTACTTGTTTTGTCTGCCCGTTTTTTTCAAGTTGTGGGTCTTCCACACAATTAAAATCTCCAGCTAAGATCGTGAATTCTGTCTTTAAACGAAACCATTGGTCAAGTTCTTGATAATAGTCTCCTCTTGCCCCGCCCGATTCGGCTGGTCCGTATATGTTTACAATCTCCCAAATGTCAAACGTGATCCCAATTGTCCGCGTAGTCCATAGGTGTTCTTGCCAGGGGGAAATTTTGTGAGAATATTCTGGAAAAATCAAGATTCCCACCCCTGCTTGTCTATTTGATCCAATACTCCAAAACGCTAACTGATGTGTATCCGCTGTGTACTGGTTCGCCCTTTCCCACATCTTCGTTAGGGTTGCGGCTTCCTCCCGAGATGCAACGTGAGTTTCCTGAATGAGGATCCCCACCACGTCCGACTTCCGGTAATCCTTGATCCATGCACGCATCCAATATTGTCGCCGCTCCTGAGTAAAACCTCTAACGTTCTGAGTAATCCATGAGAAGCGTCCTGGACATTGTTTCTGCTCTTGTTCTCGTAACTTTCTGTGTGATTTCCATTCTTTTTTTTGCTTGTTGATTTTGAGTGTTTCCGCGTAAATACCCGCTAACGTCTTGGGATGAGGCTCCTGTTGGGCTAGCAGTCCCATCATTTCAACCATTCCATAGCCCTTAGTAAGAAACCGCCAGTGAATTTGGCCTTGGAATGAGTGTTTGATCAGCAGTTTCTTGGTCAGTTGTTGCGACCAACAGCATAAAATAATGAAGTGCTTCCCATTCTGTTGCCGTTGAAAGTTCACAGTTAGAAATTAGTTCCTTATATCTTTCATTTACCTTCAACGCTTGGAGGTGTCTCTTTAACTTGACCACAATGGTGTCATCCAGCGCTGCGTCTTGTCCGACCATTGCCGCAATAGTCGCGCCGTAAATATGGGCTAAAGTTAACACTTTACTTACCTGATGCCTCCTTTTCGGTGCGCATAACTTCACCAAAGCATTCTGCCCATATGCCGCTCGTCGAAGATTAGCCCACTCAGTAGCACTATTCCACACCTTTTCTTTTGGTTTCTCGTTTGGCAGAATATGCACCCTCTCTTCCCACTCCGTGAACTCACTAGCCGCCACCGGGGTCAGTTTATTACGTTTTACTTGTCCTATCATCTCCTCCCAGCACTGTTTCCTCCAATCCCGAGCTAGAATCACAAATACATCATTATGCAATAATTCTAATACCTTGTGGGGATGTGTGAAATGACCGATTAAGTGGATAATTGCATCTCTGTCTGCTTCGCGCCTTTTTCCACTCAATCGTGTTCGCTTCGACAAATGGGATGAGTGCACCTTGTTGTTCCTTCCATGCCCTCGCCATTTCGTTCCATGCCATCTTCAAGCCGCCATCATCACCACGAAATGTTCCACTTTCTTTACATACTAATGCCAGTTCGTTATATAGTTCCCGTTTGACTTCTGGCCTCTCGCCTGGGTTCATGTTATGTTGAGTCTTCTCTGCTGAGTCTCCTATCCACCCCTCCCCTGTCCTTTCTTCCTCTTCCTTGGTTTCACGGGTGTTTCCGGTATTTTTGCCTCCACATCACTTGTATCCACGTATTCGGATACCTGCGTGTCCTCTCCTGATTTACTTGTCTCTAAGTTTTGTCCCGCTTCCAACACTGATACCCCTCTCAGATGGTTATACCATAGCATCAATTCTTGTTCCGATATGTCAAACTCTTGGGCCATTTCCATTCGCATACCACCGTCCGTAAGGTCCGCCTCTAACAGCCGCACTTGGTCTTCATGTGGTCTCCATGTCACATTCATGCGTAACACGTCTAGTAAACGTCGTGCCTGCTTGGAACCTTGACGGATCAGTGTGTCCATCTGCCACCTAAACACATGGTGTATTCCGGAGTCTTCGCGTTCATCCTTACATACAATCTCGCCCTTGTCTTGTTCCCCTCCTCTACCTTCTCCTTCGTAGCGTGCCACTGCCCTGGTTGTTGGTGTCTCCATCGCCACATCTTGGTTTTCTGTTGAGGTGTTTTCTGCTTCTTCTTGGCGCCACCCGTGCACATATGCTTGGTAATGTGCCTGTTGGAAATGGAGTACTATCGGCAACCTGGAAGAGTCATTCCCCGCTAGTTTCTTCAAGCTGGTGACCCGTTGGATACAACTGCTGATGGTGATCGGAAATTCTCCACACGTGGCGTACTTCCTCTTCTTGAAGATCCTCGTTTCAGGTGCGTAATGGATTGCTCCGAGGGTTCCTGACTCTGTATCTCTACTAATCACAAAAATGTCACGTTGAAGGAACGTACCTATACTGCTCAACGTGTCATTGCTTCCCCAGGTTTCTGCCCCTATTACTGTACTTACTGCTGAAGCACTTGTCCTGTATGCCTCTAAATACTTACGGAACTCTTGTTCTGTGTTTTGGGCCGACATTTTATCGTAACCCCGTCCGAGACTCCGTAATGTCTGTTTTCTTACCCCTGGGGGAAACACTATCCCGAAGTCCATTTGTGCTCTTGCCACACATCCTTGTTTAATACTTGTTGCGCCTTGCTCTAATGCCGCGGTGTCTTCTCCTAAGTTAGAGTTCAGCAGTGCCTGAACCACACTGTATGCCTGGCAGTTTCCTGTAGCCGGAGTCTGCACTAACTGCAACCCCATCATAATCATCGCGTCCGGAAGGTTCCATTTTCGCGTTTCTTCTATTCCTTCAGTCTGCCAAGTAAACCATGATAGAGGACCCCATTTCGCATTTGTTTAATACGTTTCTTCGCCTCTGCTTCTTGAATTTGCAGTTCCGTGTTCTCGATTTGTTTGTCCTTTGCCGTTCCCTTTTTTCCCTTCAATATCAGGACTTCCTTGGGTGATACCTCTTTCGTAATTGTAGTAGCGTCACCTATCCCTTGTTCTGGGTCCCGTTCCGGCTCAGGCTGTCCCTTGACCTCGTCATTTGTGGCGCTTGATTTGGCTCTTCTCTCCTTGGTTTCTTTCGTTTTCACCCCCCCTGATTTTCCTTCCTCCGTACGTTCTATTTCTATCTCTTTTTCTATACCTGTATTTTTTACATGCATTCCTATTGCTACTCCGCTTTTTTTGTCAAGTTTTTCTTTCTGTGTTGGACTTCCGTCCACTCTTCACGTTGCGCCTTCGGAGGTGTTTCCGCTCCCCCTTTATTTGACTCCTGCTGGAGATCTTTTGCTTCTTTCTGCTCCCATTCTGCCTCCTCTAGTTCTTTCGTCCCTGAGGCCTTATCGGGTAACCTATTTTCTCCCTGTGAACTCTCCTTGGTTTTACTCGGTGTTGTTACCTGTTTGTTTTGTTTTTGTTGTTCTTGATAGACCTTCGTGACTTCCGTGAACAAATCTTCCATGCTGGAAAAAGTTGGTGGAGGTTCCGTAATCTGGTTGACCTCCACCACCGACACCAATATGCAATTCTCCTCCCGCAAAGTTTTTTCCGAGGTCGGACATCCTCGCATCTGATGTCCGACCTCCCCACATCTAAGACAATGACGTCGTCCTCTAGTCGAGGAGTGCTCGACTAGTAACATTATGCCGCACCAAAAAATCCTGCGAATTCCTTCCAGTACCTTTGGGCAGCCCCCTGCCGTGATCCTGAGTTCCCAATCTAACGATGATGCTGCCATCGGTCCACCTTGATCCATTTCCTGCAGCCGGAAAGGTGTTTGCACACGTTCCTCCAGTAAAGCATTTAGTTTTAGAATGTCTATGTTTCTAGACACATTCCGAAGAAGGACTGTATAGACTTGTTGTGTGCCTATCATGCCTCGTGAGTGATACCCTTGCCGTTTCCACACTGAGTTATCCATAACTTCTTGTTCCGGCGCGTGTTCATTGACTAGACGATGCGTGTGTTTATGATAGGGCACTTCCACTTTATCGTATTGCCGTGCCGCCTCACGCGTGTAAAAATGAAAGTTAAGTCTATGGTTTGAGCAGTCATAACTTATTCCTTTTACCTTTGCTAACATTTCCCACAATTTACCTTGTGTTTTACCTCTTGCAGTGGCTGACATCGCAATGCTCTCCTGGATACTCTTGGTGCTTTGAAAGACTCTCTTGATCGGCATTTCCCCACGCATATCCATACTTAAGCATCCTTCCACTTGCGTTCTGATGGTCAGAATCTATCTTAACCTTTGAGCATTTGTCATGATGTTCCAGAGAAACGGCGGCAGGTATCGTGCCACTATCGACCCTTCCGCCAGTCCTTTAACAATACGCCACTCCTGGTCTGTGCCCGTTCGTACTTTCCCATCTAATCCGTGTGCTTCTTCCTTTTTACAGACCTTATAGAGTAAATTAATCTCTTCCTGCTGATATTGTGCCTTGTTGAACAGAAAATCGTCCTTTTGCGCTGGACGTTGTGCTTTACCTTCCTTCTCCCCGGTTACTTTATGGATCCAGCCAGTGAGGACGTTCTCTGTCTTGGAAGCCACCTCCATCTTGTTCTTCCCAATAAATTTTGCCAGAACATTCTCCAACGATTGCTTAGTCCGAACGAAGATCCGGCATGCTTCTTGGACCTTAAGTTTCCAGATTGTCCAGTCGTGCTGTTGTTGGACAACCAGTAACTCAAATAAGTCTATCAATCGCTCTTGTTCTTTGATAGTGATCTTCGGCAATTTCGTCTCCTGATATCGCTTCTCCTCCTTTTCTTTGACCATTTGGCTGAAGACCATCTCAAACAGCTGTTGCATGAGATCATGCCATGTTTGTAGCCGCGGTCTCTTTTGTGAAGCATCGGACAATGCTTGCGCCAGGACTTCCGCCAGTGAATCCGGTGTTATCACTCGAATATCCGCGTCCGTGAGGACATGATTTTCTTCCACCACTGTATCCTCTTGGCTCTTGTCGTTTTGTTTGTTTTCACCCTCCTTATCGCCATGCCCCAGATAAGACACTACCAGGACATCTTTTTCGCCGCCGTTTTGTGCAGATTTTGTTTCTTCCGTTCCATTATCGTTCATCTGATTATAGTCTTCTTCCGCCGCTTGACTTTGTTGTGATTCCAACACAATTTCATCAATCTGACCTGGTGGCTGCTCTCCCATTTTGACCCCTATCTGCCGACTTGATGTTTGGGCCTCTTCCACTTTTCCCCCGGGTATTCCCCCGGGGTCTGGCATTTCTAACTTCTCGTCGTTTGAGATCTACTTCTTCTTGGTAGTCAAGATCCTACCTCAACCGACGCCAGGTTGACTGGGCTTTTCAGCAAAATCAGGACTGTACCAAAACTACCTTCTAATATTGAAGTCATTTGACGGAGCACCGGTAGATATACAGCTAGTACTCTCACTTCCGACACCGTGGAAAATATATTACCTGTTTCGCATTTATACAAACGTAAAATTAGATTTTAACAGGCACTAATGTATCAACTACACTCAGGTACCGGTACTACATGTAAGTAGTTTCTGCTTGGCGCCAATATTACCACCAAACATGGGAAGGTGGATGACCATCGAGCAGAAGCGCGTGCTGATTCAGAAAAACAAGCAAAAGCCTGAGCTGGCGCAGGCATAGCTAGCTGAGTGGGCCGCGAGCAAGTCAACGTTGCATATATTTCCATCCTCCACGTATTCTTTGCATTGGTTGTGGCACAATAAGCGCCACGTCGGGCTCGCAATAGCTCCGACAATACTCGACTCGACTTAAAAAAAATCTTCAATTGGCAGATCTCTACATCACGGGCATCCTGACCGTTGATTGCGATGACAGCGTCCCAAGCGGCATGAGTAACCAAGACCGATCTGAGGCGCTTACGTACAATGTTATCGAGCAATTACTAGGTTGGAAAAGCCCGATTTTGTTGTCTTTACGATAACGTGCAAGCTTTTGATCCGAATTTTCACCATGATGGTGTCGACGCCCTCACTCAAGCTGCTGAGGAGCGCGGTATTCCGCATGGTATGGCTATTCAGTGGATGGCATTGGGAACTATAAGCTCAATGTGACGGCATCGAGTGATGGAACATGGGGAAATGTGAACGATACTGTCTGTCGCATGTATTTCTTGGATTCAGGTGCTGAAGCATCGGCAGAAAAATATTTATATGCTATGACTGGATTAAAGACAGATCGACTATTACCGCCAACTCTCGGAAAGTGGGCATATAGAGCGACACGATACTACATTCTCGGTTGCTCCTGCTGTCATGTTCTTCCACATACCGTTAGTTGAGTTTTCGTACTCAGAAGGTGGTTGCAACGGTGAAAAGCACGAGTCGGTGCACGATCAAGGCATGAATTTACGCTTGTTGTGAAAACTAGCCCAGCTGAATGAGGTCAAGGCGGCTTTTACAGAACATGGTCACGTGAATGAATACTGTTGTCTTGTCAGTAAAGTTTAGCTTTGCTATGGTGGTGGTACTGCATTTGGGCGGGCGTACAGTGCGGCCGATTTTGCACGACGTGCACGTGTAATCAAGTGGGCAGTCAATACTGACATGCGCCACGAAATTCGCAGCTGGAAGCGGCGTTTTAATGACATTAGCGTAAAGCAAAGTGTCGAGGTTTTGTATACGGAGTTTTAGTTGCACACTCCCACGAGGCTTTATCAAATACCTAATCACTTCATTTTTTTAGATATAACAGCTAACGCGTTAAGCACTCCGCCTGAAAAGTATAATCGCAAGATTGAAATTTAATGGACGACCTTCTGTAACACCTCAAGGTAAAAGGTATTAAAAATAAATTAAAGTTTTTAACGTTAAAGATGAGTTTGCGTAAGATTATGGTGGTAGTTGCTACAATGATTGCCTCGGCAAGTGAGATACCGTGCCCCAATACGGGAGATTTGGAATGGACTCGCTTGGTTGCTCCTAGGATTTACTAACCCGCCCAGCCTCTTCCAGCATCTGCATGTGATTCTGAAGATAATT
>MIQA02005570.1:0-16988 GCA_001887855.2 Sclerospora graminicola
CCGCGACTCCCGGTCAGGGGACTTCCGGTGGGTTAAACTTAACCTTCCCCGGGTAAACCAATAACAGCAAGAGGGGACCTTGTTAGCCCTCTGCCGTGAACCAATAAAAGCGACTTGTGTCTAAGAAAGCGAAACGTATACTGATTTATCCTATATCCAATACTCCCTTTTGTGTAACCTACCCCAAATAACCCGGCTGACCAGTCATGTGCCTTACCCGAAGTAGCCCGGTTAACTCCGACTTTGTGTACCCGTGCCGGTACACCCCCCTGGTACCAACCCGGCCGGTACACCGAACCCAGCTGGTACCAGTCCGTGGTACATTGTACCCGGCCGGCTCGGCCGGATGGCCATCCATCCGAGCCCCTTGGCCGCTGGCGCTAGCAATTCCTTGGCAGCTTCTCATCCGATCCGGGTGCCTCCTTCATCCACTAGAACACTCATCTTCCTTCAGGCTCCTTTCACTCATACCTTCCAAACAATCCGCCACCAATCCGCCCCTCGGCCGTCCAACGTCCGCGGTCGTCCCGTCCGCTTAGCCCGCTAGCCCAACTGTCCATGCCTTCTATCACGTTCGTCCGGCCTGATTTCAAGCCTGGCGCCGTCCGGCCGCTTGTAGGTATGCTCGGCGGCGGCTATCCGGCGCCCACGCCCTTGGTCCGTATTTCTGCCAATCAGAATGCGCCCTCTGGAAAGTACTTCACATTAATTCATAAGTCACTTTACCACAGCCGCCCCTGAGTCGCGTCACGGCCGCACAACGGTTGAGGCACGATCTCACCCGAACCCAATTGATCTGATACTGCTCATCCATGCCTCGCTTTGGTACGTCGTCCCACTAATTTATAATGATTTTCGTGAACCCGGTCGGTCTCCTCACCGGCTAGCAAGCACGTCCACAGATGTTGACTTTATCTTGATATATTTCCAGTTTTGCAAATCGACAAGGACAACGTTTGTCGTCTCGTTCTCGTGGACGACGACTCGCCCGCCAGCGGGGTGGAAGTCGCAAAACCGCCGAAATCGTCCCGTACTCCTGATCTGGTGCTATCGACCGCCGACGCTGAGACTGCGCTCCGCGTTCACGGCCAGGCTTGCGGCGACCGGGACGGATTGAAGGCCGCCGTCTCTTCCCTTCGGGCGGAGCTTCAATCCTGTCGGGCTGACTATGACGTTCTGTCGCAGAGATTCAAAACCTCTTGTGCGATGCTGGACCGCGTGGACCCCCGAATCGCTGAGCTGAAACTCAGTCGTCAACAAGCGGAGGACGAAGTAACCCGCCTCAGGGCAATTGTGGGTCAGCTTACGGACGCTCTACAACGAGCCGCCGCGCCATCCGCCTCCATCTCCGAAGCGGCGGGGATGGAGAAAAGGCTGGAGGCGTTGACCGCCCAAGTGGATAGCTTGGAGCACATCCAGGCTGACTTGGTCCGACAACTCGCCGCTGCCAACCGCCGGGCCGATGAAGCTGCCGTTCGGAGTCCTTCTCCGGGAACAAGTGACCTTCAGAAACAGGTGACCGATCTCGAGGGCCAAGTCGCCATCCTGACGGAAGAGCGAAACCGTCTCCGCATGCTGGAAGACGTCGTTGAGCCCCTCCGGACTGCCAATCAGGAATTGGTTCACAGATCAAAGCTTCAGTGTAAGTGCCTCTTCTCCTCTTGTGTTGTAACCCAGTCGCTTACAGTCTCCATGTCCTTGTCGCTCCACAGTCCAACAGCTGGAACAGCTGAAGCAGCAGTCCGCTAAGATCCCTGACATGTCTCGAGAACTTTCGCACCTTCGTGCCCGACTCCGCCAGGTGTCCCACGACTTAGATACAGTGCGGGACAACCGAAACCACCTGCGCGACTCCCACGTTCAGGCCCTCCGCCAAATCTCGGATCTGGAGCAGCAGCTGCAGGAAACTACTTCCCGACAACAAGAGTTGCGGTCTGAGCTCTACCAGGCCCGTCGAGAAAATTTCGACGCCCATGCCATACTGGCTCGGGCGGACCGTGTTTGCACTACCATGCTGGATAAAGAGGATCGTTTTAGGTCCTTGTTGTGTGAACTACAAGACCAGCTCGAAACGACTCGAAGCCAGGCCGCTCCTCTTTTGCAAGCTCCCCTTAATGTACGGGAATCCATCTTGTCTGTCTTGAGGATGGTGGATCAGTGGAAAACTTCTTCGCCGAAATCATCCCAGTTGCCCGCTACAGCAGGGTCAGAACCTGAGAAACCTCCTGCCGGCCTGAAATCGCCCCTAGCCGGTTCAGACTCCTCGTCCGCCTCGGTAGGATCGGGGGTCGAAAACGTCCGGCCAGCTCTAGCCCTTCCTTAGCCAGTGCTGACCCGACCAAACGGAGGAAGAAGAGCGAATCCTCCCCCTCGCGCCTATGTCCTCCGGGCTAGTTGGACAGCGAGGAAGAGCTCGGGTCGGAAAGCGATGACAGCTTGTTCGCGAGGCGGTCCGCTGCTGCATTTCCCCCTCTCTCACCAAGTAGAACTGGTCTCACCCCTGGTTCATCTTCTAGCTAAGAGGACTCGGACTCCGGTCCGGTCGCGTCGCCATCCGGGTCAGCGGCCGCGTCGCCACCCGGCACCCGGATCCGCCCTCTGTCTGATTCTTCCTCGGACTCGGGGCCGTCCTTCCCTTCGTGCATCTATGATGATGACGAAGAAGACGAGGATTACGATGTCCAGCAAGTATGTGTCGCGTTATCCCGCTCTCGCGCGGATACCCGTCGCCGCCCCTCCAATTCCGGTGGGCGAACGATGGATCAACTGGAACTCGATCAGGTTATCGATCTCCAAACTCCGCCGCCGGCAGGTTTTGGCTCCGGGGAACATGAGCCGTCTGATCTATCCTTGCCTCCTGGCACTGTTGACACCCCGGCCGCTCAGGTCGCCCGTACCTCGAGTTCCAACGGAGCGGCCGAGGAGAAAGTGGAAGACAACGACGAGGACATCCCTGATCAGTGGTTATCTCCTCCCGACCTGAGCGATCCAGAAGCACCTCTCTCCCAGACTCCGGCCAAAACCCGGCGATCAGCTCCGGCCGGGCCACGTCCCAAACGTCGACCCAACCGGCCGGCGGCCAAACCCAAGATCCGGAGGAGCACTCTACCCCCTGCGCCCTCTTTTCCTAAACTTCCGCTTCTGTGGTTACCGGGCGGGCGCTTCCCCAGTGGGGCGGATCGGTCCGCCATCCTACCTTGGCAAGTCGAGCAGCTGAGAAATGTAAGTCTCGCTGATATCTCCAGTTCTCAGCTCGCTCACTCCCTATCCCGTCCGCCTCTCTGGATGTTCCCTCGATCCCGCAAGACGCCTTCATTAGCGACCTGGCGCCCCGACCTGATGGGGTCGGGCGCCATCGACGCACTCATGAAGACCAAACCTTGGAAAATCCTGAACACTAAGATGCCAGATATGGGACTTCCGTCCAGCCCATGGTTTACGGAATTCAAGGCGAGATTTCAGGATTTCGCTGTGGCTCATGCTTGGGCCATCTGGGAGTCTACCCACTTCCTGTACATCTCTGCAGAGGACAAGCGAGTGGACGAATCTCTCCGCACGTATTCCCTTGCCCGGAAGAATCGTCGGGGGCGAGCTTCCGAGGCGTGGGTCCGTTTATGTACGTTTATCATGGAGGGTATCCGGGATGGTAACTGCGACTTGGACCTGTTTCTCTTCCCGTTCATGCTCCATCTACCGAACCGTAGGTGCGGAAATGCAGCGGAGGGAGGGACGTGGTACCCAGGCCTGGGTGCGCGGGATCAGACTACCTCCCTTTCCGAATCTCTGGAGGCCATTGACCAGCAAGATCCTTGGCGCAATCAGTACCGCAAACGGCCCTCCGACCACCCTGGACTTCGAGTGACTCGGCTCCACGGCAAGTACAGTCATCCACAGGGATGAGCAATCGGGCTTACTTTAATTCTTTTATTTCCTTCGTTTCTCTTTCAATATATCCATCCGTGCTTCTTTCGTTCCCACTCCAAGCATTTACTTTTGACTACTAACCGTGGTTAGTCTCGTCCAGCCGGCTTGGGGGTCCGCCTAGAGGGACCTTTTATTGCCGCAGGGCATCTCTTGGTCCGGTCGGGTGTGAACGTCCTGTTCCCAGTCACGGTCGCCATATTCCTCTTCTACGGGACGGCTGGATCCGGACGAATGGTTCTCGTACCTAGCGGCCGGTTTGATTATCTCCGATAGCTTGTTCATCTCCGCCAATCCGTCCAACAATCCTGGATCTGAAACGGTGAGACCGATCTGATCTCGCATGGCCAAGGTGGCCAGATGGTCTGCGCTGTTGTTCCACTCTCGTTTGACGTGTAACAATTCGTGCTCCGGCCATCTCCGCAAGGCGGACATAACCCGATCATTCAACAATCTCAGCCGGGGCGCCTTGCAATCTATCTCTCCTGTGATTTGCCGGATCACCAGGTTGGAATCACCACATATGATGATCCGCCCCTGTGTCCGGCCAGCCAACAGATCTAGGCAAAGTAACAACCCTCTGTACTCCGCTTCGTTCACCGTTATGCCAGGCGTGAAATCCGAGGCGGCCGCGACCACTTTCCATTCGGGCAGCTTCCACACAATGGCACTATAGGCCCCGACCCCCTTCTTTACACTCGCCGACCCGTCAAAACTCAAAACCATTAGTTCCTCCGTGGGTCCCACTGTTGGCGGCGGTAATACGATAGTTTGTCGAGGCTGCTTCCGAGGCGCGATCGCTATCAGTGCTTCCTCCACTTCTGCCCTTGGGGTAATGCTGGCAGCCAGTGTGCCCAGTATTTCCTCTTCCCCTTTAGTACACTTAATCACTTCGAGGGACCACTGAGACAGCAGAGCCGCCCATCTCCCCAGCCGGCCGTCAATTCCATTCGCCGTCAGGAGCCATGATAGGGTCGACCGTCTAGATAGTACTTTGATAGGCCGAGACACCAACATAGTATAACACACATCCAAGATCCGCAATAAAGCCAAAACTTCTTTATCCACCAATCCGTAGTTGACTTCATTAGCCTTCAGGGTCCGGCTGGTGAAGGTCACGGGACAGTACACTCCGTCATGATCTTAAACGAGGGCGGCCGAGATGGCCCATTTGTTAGCGTAGATGATGACCACTGGAATCTTATTCACATCGAAATGTTTCAGGACCGGTGTAGTCGCCATCTTCGCCTTTAACATACCAAAGGCCACCATCGCTCGAGTCATGTGGTCGTCCGGGTCGGCCGCGCAGGGATCCGGCGGCCGGCCGCCTGTCGGGGCAAAAAAGGGCGCCTTCTCATTGGCCGAAATAGCTGACAAGGGCGGCATCCCATTGGCTGATATTGCCGGCCCGGCTCGCGTCTCCGCTTGCCTATCCTGCTCTCTCAGCTTATGGTAATCCACCTCCCGTAATTCATACAAAACCGCCGCATAGACTGCGAAATCCTCGATGAACCGACTGTAATAATTCAGGCTGCCCAAAAAGGATTGCATAGCCTTTAGGGATCGCGGGAAAGGCAGATTACTCAAGGACTCCAAATCCTTCGGATTAGCCTCCAATCCGGCAATCGAAACTTGATGGCCCAAATAGGTCACCTTAGTCTTTCCCCAGAAACTCTTAACCACACTAATCGAAAGATTCCACTTTTCACACGTAATCATCAACTTCTCCCCTTTGTCACACAGTAAATCCCAGGTAGTTGCCGTAACGAGAATGTCATCAATGTAAGACCGCCGCCCCAAAACTGAAGGTTTTGGGTCGGGGTCCGGGTCACCTTCGGTGAACACATCTCCGACCAGAGCCGGATCTTGATCCGCCTTGATCTTGAAGTGTCCGTACAGCGCGTTATCTATCAGCCGTTGATAAATCTGCGGGGCATTCTTCAGGCCGAACGGCATCCGGTTCGACTCGAACAACCCGAAGGGCGTCACAAATGCAGAGATCTCTCGTGCCCGATCGGAATGGGCGAAGCCCATGGCGAGGTGGACGGCTGAATTATCTTGGTGGCCAGCAAACCCTTGATAAGCTCTGACAGCTTTTCCCGATACTGGGGGGCGACTCTTCGGCACCTTTGTGCAACCGGCTTGGCGTCTCCCACATCAATGTCACATACCGCCCCATGGGCGGCCGGAGGAAGTGCGTTCCCTGGCCCGATCAGCAGATGCGTCTTTTCCATATAATATCCTTCAACCTGCCGATCTCTTCCGGGGTGTTCACATCCGGATCTCCCACTTGCAGATCGTCAATAGTAACCGCTGGGGGACAGGGAGTTACCTCAGGTAGCACCGCCATCTGATCCTCCATGCCTTCAACATATAGCTCGCCCCCTTCATGAATGCAGACTTGGTCAGCTTCGACTACTTCGGGATCCTGATCGGCCGGGGTCGATCCGCCTTCGGCTATTTCCGAATTTCGATCGCCGGCTGGGTCGATCCGCCTTCGGTTAATTCCGAATTTTGATCGGCCGACTGGGTCGATCCGCCTTCGGTTAATTCCAAATTCTGCTCGGCCGGCTGGGTCGATCCGCCTTCACCTCGGTCGTCAAACCATCTGTCATCGGGGTTGACCGCATATGTAACTCTGCTTTGTCCTTTCTCCTGATTCTGTCGTTCGTCCGTCTTCCTCTGAGTGGGCAAAACCAGTTCCGCGATCGGGGCATAGTCTCGGCCAATACGTTCAGCCGGATCCGGCGACGGCCGGCTCCGCGTCAATATTTTAGAAGGGGTCCGGTACTCGGGTTTAGCCACCATCGGCGTCTGGTCCTCTTCTAATTCTTCCTCTTCGCTGACCAGATCGGTGGTTGCCTGAAAAGCCAGGTTTTGCCACTCGATATAGCGTCTTGAGCCAATAGTGACATAGCCCGGCCGGCGGGGCACCTTGTCCTCGGCCAGCCACATTCCAATAATCACGTCTTCATGCAAGGTGAGGGGCCTTTCAGAGATGTTGGTCACGCTTATAGAGTTGAGATGACCACCCCCTTTAACAAACGAGGGTACCCAGCACTCGCCCCTTGTCAGCCATAACTTACTCCGCCTGTCGTGTGGTCGTAACATTACTTCCACCGCTTTTCCAACTGGCACCGTTACAAACTGACCTAACTTGAGGAACTGGACGTGGGCACCATATAAGGGCCGCCGGCCGGCCAGCTGGATCTGTACCTCATCCGGCAACGTCAATGTTCCATGCGATAAATCCAGCCGTATGCCGGCCGGGACCATAAAATCCATACCCAGAATTGCATCCTGCCCGGCCAGCTTGCCTACCCAGGCGGTAAAGTAATATACCAACGACCCAGCTAACGTAATCTTGACTCTTGTCCTTCCTTGGGTCATGTATGAGCTTTCTCCAATGCCGATACATTCCTGCCGCTTCGTTTCGTCTATCTCACACCCCACCTTAGGAGCAAAGGTGGTGTCCACGATAGACACTTCTGCGCCAGAGTCGAACAGCATGGTAGCTTTCTGGTTATTGATTTTTCCATCCGCCTTGGCCTGCTTGAACCATTTATCCGGCGAATGATATTTCCAATAACCTCGCGACTCGCCAGGTAACAGGTTCAATTCCATGCGCACTTCAGACCGGGAATACTCATCCGTCCGTATACTGCTCACCAGGTAGGGGTCAGCCGTGCTGCCCGGGGACCGGATGACGTAATCGTCAAACTTACATGTATTGTCGGTTACGCTTTGCTTTGCTTCTAAATTATCCTCCTTACCGACATATGCATAGATACTAACACTAGACCGCTCGGCTCGAACCAGATTCCAACCTGGCGAGCGATCTAGTTTAACATCTTTTCCACCCCGGGCGGCAACATCCCAGCATGCTTGGTCGGGACGTACCACTTCTTCATCTGGTTGTAGAATTCATCAATTGGGCACAGTCCCGCCTCATGCACCTCCCCGCAAGTCTTACACGTAAACAGGCAGTGTTCCGCCGGGTGTCCCTTCCTCTCGCACTTCATGCACGTCAGCCGCTTCCAACAGCTCCGGTCGTCATGCTTGATGGACCCACAGTGGGTGCACTTGCGCCTGCGGTAATCCTGGTCAGTTCGAGCCGGAAAACCCTTCGGCTGACCGGACCCGGCTGGCAGCCTGGACGGCTGACTGGCTTCTGCCGAGAAAAGGTACCGATACTGCTCCTCCTCAGACTCGCCCCCGGATCGCTGATACTCCTCTTCCGAGCTGGTCGCGTCTGACTCTCGGGCGACCATGCGGACGGCTCGGGCCGTCCTGGTAGATGGCGGCCGGCCTCCTTGATCCGCGTTAAACCGGGACTTGAAACGGCCGGTTCCAACTGCCGCCTTGGGGCCTCGCTTCTTCGCCCTTAGGTACGTGCGCAACGTCAATTCCAGCTCCGTCGTATTCTTCAACCGCAGTAACGCCAGCTGGGCTGCCAGCTCCCGATCGTCCAACGTGCTGATAAAATGTTCCACATGTTCACGGGCGGCTTCCGACCGGCTGGCATCTTCTTTAACGGGGATATCCGCCCTCATGCCAGCGACATTTAAGCGATGGAGATACTCCAGGGGGGTCTCATCCGCCCGCTTCTTGGTGTGGAAATATTGACGCGCCGCCGATGTTCCAGATCCACAGTATTGTTCCTCGAACGCACCGGCCAATCCCCTCCAGTTTCCTCGGATTTCCCGGCTGAGCTGTTGGATCCAGTTTTTCGCTGGACCTTTCATCAAATCCCCAAAAATCAGGCATTTCTCATAGTCCGACGTCCGGTCTCTGAGAAATGCCGACTTCGTCTTGCTCAGCCATCCTCGGGCTTGGTCCTCGTCCGTGTCGAGTCCGGTGAAGTCCTTCAGCTCGGACGTGGCCGACATTCGCACCCTCGTGATCGCTCCTGAATCTGCATCAAACGCTTGGGCCGAGGCCATATGGGCTCGGCGGGCCATCCCCAGATCCAAGTCATCCGGATCGTAATGGTACTTGGCCGACTTGACGGATTCCATATCCACGTCGCCGAGAGACAGCTTCCTATTCGTTGGCCGACGTCCGGCCCGGCGACCTGTCTGGCGGCTCGGCGGGGCGGCATGGGGTTCACTCTGCTTGGACTGCACCGACTCCATGTCTTCGTCACTCGGCTCCCTCGCATAGTACTGGACTGGCCCGGACGCCTGAGTTCCACGACGAGCCGGCTGGTCCGGTGACTTCGGACTGCCGCGGCTGGCGCTCAGCCGACGTTGCTCTTCCAAATATCGCTCCATCATCGCCGAAAACATGTTTTGCAGGTGATCCGGCACCTGAAGGCTCTCTTGAGGGGCGACTTGAGGGGCGGCCGGGCTGCCAGATTGACATTCCTTTTTGATCCGCCCATCCGCGTCTTTGTCTTCCTCCTTCGGTTCTGGATCCGCCGTCGCCGCCCGCCAGGCCTGTACGCTGTACTGGCTGGCGTTCTTCCGCTCGGGCGTACCCGGATCCTCACGTCCTCCAAGCCTCATGGCCGTCGCCACACGCGCTGCTCCCCTTGGGCCAAGCGTCATGCGGGTGATACCCACCGATGAATCGGAAGAGTCCGCTTCCGAAGGGGCAGACTCGTACTGCAAAGAACCTGAGTGTATCCCGGCCGGTCTGCTTGTTGCCGGCGGCGTGGACGGCGCCACTCCAGTCGTAGCTGTCATCTTCTTCGACGGCGGCGAGCAACCCACTAGCGGTACCAACCGGTCGTGCAGGGCGCTGGACGCCTCCTTCAACTTGTCCATCTTCAGATCAAACAGCTCGTTCGGATCAAACACGCCGGTGTTAATGCCGGCTTGTTTGAGTTGATAGAATAGTCCTCTAATAAGGGACACGTGGCCGTCTGAGAGAGTTGGGGAGAGACGGGACCTTTCAATCCGCCTATGATCTTCAGCCGTGTTATTTTCAGCACCTTATCCGTCCGCAAGAACTGCCCCAACTCGTGAAGATGGAAAGCACGCTCCAAGTCTATATCCGTTGATAGGCCGTCCTGCTTTTCTTCTTCTTCTTCGAAACGCGGCCTATCTTTGCGGGTTGGATAATCCGATTCCTGCCAATCCGGTCTCTTTAGGGGTAGGGGGGCCAGATCGCGACTTGGTCCCGATCCGGCCGGCTTCCCACTCCGGTCGTATCCGACTTCAGCTTCTTCTTCCTTTATTTTTTCTTTTATATCCATAATATGCATTTGTTTGTTAGGATCATGGTCGGAACCATGATCCTTCCTCGGACTATGGCGACTTGCACCATAATCCGATCCGGCTCCAGCCGGGGTATAGCGGCCGGCACTACAGTGAGTAGTACCGTAATCCGGCACAGTACCGTAATCCGCCCCCGGCGGAGCCTCTAGGGGAGTAACTTCTTCTTTAATGTCAACCTCGAACTCCCCCAATCCGAGGCGACCATCGCATCCTTCCATCTTCAGCAGCATTGGGGGCGATATGCCTTCCCCCAATGCACCCGACACAACATCGTCAACAAATTTGACAGGTTTAGGTCTTTCGCCCGCTAGGGACTCGCGGTGATATCCAGGGTCACCAAGAGATCCGGGCACGCGCACCATTGTGGTGTAGTCGCTCTCAGAAAATCTTCCTGAGACGCGAACACCCACGGGGGGCCCAGACGACTGACTACCGGAGAGGGTACTCCGTCCATCCGAGTCATGATCCGATCCGGCATCCGGCCGGCTAGATCGGTACTTCCATCCGCTTGATCGTGACTACTCGGATGTTGCATGTTGAAAGCTCACCTTGTGTACCCGTCAGTACTGGCTGGTTTGCTCTCCTGGTGGACCCTAGGGCGAAAAGTATAAATCCATCGAACAGGGAGATGAGGGTTAGGACTAGGGGTAGCTCCTGGGCGGAAATCGTCACCGGGGAGCTCGTCGGGCAATACACTTGAACTTTGTATAGTGCCGGCTGGGCCGAGAATAGTCGATCGGCCAGCTAAACCAATAAGACACTTGAAGTTTGTATAGTGCCGGCTGGACCGAGACTAATCAATCGGCCAGCTAAACCAATAATAATAAAGGGCGAATCCAAATGTGTATGCAAAGGGGAATCCAGATATGACTCCACACTCTTCCACAGAAGGCCAAATGTCACCACTTCCCAATACTTAATACCGTGTTCAAAACACGGGCGACTTGAGGTGAGTATACGAAGACGCCGCGACTCCCGGTCAGGGGACTTCCGGTGGGTTAACTTAACCTTCCCCGGGCAAACCAATAGCACCTTGTTAGCCCTCCGCTGTGAACCAATAAAAGCGACTTGTATCTAAGAAAGCGAAACATATACTGATTTATCCTATATCCAATACTCCCTTTTGTGTGACCTACCCCAAATAGCCCTGCCGACCAGTCGTGTGCCTTACCCGAAGTAGCCCTGTTAACTCCGATTTTTTGTGTACCCGCCTGGCCGGTACACCAATTACAGATGGTACCAACCCGGCAAGTACACCGAACCCAGCTGGTACCAGTCCGGCTAGTACATTGTACCCGGCTGGCTCGGCCGAATGGCCATCCATCCAAGCTCCCTGGCAGCTGGCGCTAGCAATTCCTTGGCAGCTTCTCATCCGATCCGGGTGCCTCCTTCATCCAATAGAACACTCATCGTCCTTTAGGCTCCTTTCACTCATACCTTCCAAACAATCCGCCACCAATTCGCCCCTTGTTCCGCGGTCGTCCCGTCCGCTTAGCCTGCTAGATCGACTGTTCATGCCCTCTATCACGTTCGTCCGGCCCGATCCCAGGCTTGGCGCCGTCCGGCCGCTCGTAGGGGCGTCCGGCGGCTCTCGGATCGCGTTCTCTATTGACCAGTCCGGGCATCCAGCTAAGGGCGACATTTCAACCAATTAGGTGAGGGCATCCATCATCATTAGTCCGTTAATTTCTGGAACACTTCACTACATATCCGGAACACAAATAACTCTTTATTTTTTCCATTACATTCCAGGGTGCGTTCACTCGTCAATTTACGTATATCACTTAGTGAGATGGCAGTCAAGAGAGGTAAAAACCCTCTTTGAGCAACACGGGTCCGATTCCGAATTAGTTTTAAAATACGGGCCCGAAAATGGATTTCCCCTTAAATTTTGCGTCATCTTCTTTTAAGAAGATGACGCAAAATATAAAGCAATGACACATGCAGATTTGTACTGACAACTTATTTCAATTTACCTCAACTGAGCGACCTCCGCTAAAATGCATGCCCTCACACTTTGGCTCTTTTACTAGTGATAATAAAAACGTAACAATAAGAAATTCGATTCTATCACTTGCTTATTAAAAAATGTAGAAGAAAAGACGAAGGATGGTATTTTTCTTTTGTATGCACAGAGAGCGCTTTCTTCATCCTCTTTTTGTCGTCGGATGGGCTTCTCTGTTAGATATCCGGATACCGGATAACGACCCAGTTGCTGTAAGGTCACAAAGAAAGGAAAGACACCCAAGACGCAGGGCGTCTACGGCAGGACCGTCAGGGGAGGCCAACGCAGGGCGTCAACCGCAGGGCGGTTACATACATTATGGGATGCAGAGCATTCAGACAAAGGGTGTAACAGGCTAGCTGTTACTGGCTTACACTGTAAAATTGCAGTAAGGATGCGTGCAATTAGATAGGACCAAATGTAATTTGGTCCTTCTTAGTTTATTTAAGACAAACTTTAGGGTAGACTATTTAATTGATTAAATAGTCCTAGTTATATATTTGAATGTATAACTACGACACGTGGCTAGAAGAAGTAAGTTAATGAGTGAATATTTTATGAGTGGTTAACTATAATTAAATCTAAACTAATCATACAAACATGTAATATAAAACTGATCTAATGATATCCTTATTATTAGATCTCTTGTTAGATTCGATAATTATATCAGAATCTGTCTCAGGGTGGATTATAATAACTTATAATCCAATATCCGCATTTCAGACAGTAAGTCTGAAATTAAACTGTGATATTCAACATAAATATCACTTATGTAATGACACCCCATTACATCACCCCCCGCTCAAGGTGGTCGGCAAATAATATAACGTAATATTGGCCAATCAAATGGTGGCACTTGTTGGTCATAACGATATTTTGTTATTACCCATTAACGGCCATAAGAACTAATGGTCGGAAAACGCGGCGGCGCTCTTAAGGGCGCTACCGATACTACCAACGCAGCTTCCACCTCTGCATCACGTGCAGAGGTGCCAACATCGCACGCCGACGCTACATTAAGACGTAGTAGACGCTGCAGAAGCAGTGTCTAAAAGAGGGCGGGAAGATGTCGCTAATGCAACATCTTTTGCACTTTCACCTGCCGCAGGGCGGGTGGCTAAGAATCCCAATTCTGTTTTCGGAGAGTCATCTGACTCCGAAGAAGAGGGCGAGGACATCACCGTCCTCGGTAATGAATCTAGCGAGCGTAAGCCCTCTAGAATTTCTTCACCGTTAAGTGATGAAGAAGTGGATTCTGACGCTGTCGGTTACGACAGCGACAATTCCATCATACGGTGGCATGAGGAGCTCTACGCTCCTCATGGTCCTCGCCTGGTCGTGGCGACGACGACTTTGAGGTGGCAGGGGTCTCCACCTGCCATAAAATAACGTGCAGAAGTGTCGAACGCTACTTCTGATTTATCTTGTCGTACGGAACCACATGTTCCGTACAAAGTGGGGTTTTGGACCCCAGCATGAACGTTAGTGTCAGAGAGTGGCGGGCATACCGAGCGTGATTGTCAATACCCGTTGTTTGACATCAACGCGCTTGATGATTGCGAAGACCTTCGCAATCGCCACTTTGATAGAGGTACCGACGATAGACGTCGGTACTTTATCGAGTTTTTCTTTCGGGCTCGTTATTATACGAACCGGAAAGGGTCGCGCAAGATCAGGGACGATAAGGACGCCCTGACCCAAAGTTGGAATGCCTTTGTTGAGAACTACAACAAAAGCCCCGACAATTACGTGAGCAAAGTTCACGTAAACCGCGAGCGCTTCTTAAAGCACTAACGCTCAGGCAAAATGGAGTTTATCCATTTACCTGCATCAAAGAAGGAATTTGTTGCGGAGTTCCTTCTCACTTAGTTTGCCCTTGTTGTCCCAAGGGAGCTCCTCGCCTTACCGAAAAGGAGCTACGAGGGTACCGAGGTTACTCGGTACCCGCTAGTGTTAAGGGCCTAACTGATGCCCTTAATGTATCCGCACCTAGTGCAGATACGTTGCACCCATCAACACCTAGTGTTGGTGCTTCTTTCGGGTTTGGGGAGAAGTATTCTTCTCAAACTCCGGCAGGAGGTCAGGGGCATCCGCCCTTAGCACCTCAATCGGTTCCCAAGAGTCAAACTCTTGGGAATACCCCAACCAGCGTACCAAGTACTCGGTACGCTGCCCCTTCCTATAGGGAACCGAGCGCTTCGCTATCAAGCGCTCAGGAATATAACGCGTATTCCCCTGGTTATCAATCAGGGGCGGCGGGGGTTGCAAATTCCCTTGGCGTTGTTGTTGCGGAGCATGGTTTGCAGCTCCGCAAGCTCGAGTGGCATTGCAACGGGCTGAGCGCCGATATGGCGCACACGATGAGGACGTATCGTTCTTTTCGCGATGAGATTCGCAACATATTGAGCGCTCATCTCGCCCTGCAGCAGAAGAATGATCTTCTACTGGTCGATCTCGATCGTCTAAAGTCGGAGATGGAAACTCTCCGGGCTTCTAACAATCGGTTGGAGACCGATTACAAGTCTCTCTTGGGAGACTTGAAGAAGCATGGCATTAGCCGTGGGGATGCGTCTCGTCCGAAGATGTAGACGATTGATACGGCTTGAGCCTCCCCAACGTAAAACGTTGGTGAAGGCGCATGCCGCGGAACGTCTAGTGTATAGGCATCCCCCTTTACGCTTTGGACCTTAAAAAGGTCCAATGAACTTAGGGAGCAACTCCGTGTAGGGAAGTTGCTAATTGCATGTGTAGGCAAATTAGTTGTAGATAACAACACTAATTCACCGTTTTGAAAGGAATTTAATTTTTTCCCTCCACTTCTGTCTGCCTTTACAAATATTTTGCGTAAGCAGCTTCAGTATCTGAAGCTGCTTGAGTTTCTACTGTGTTGAAAGTAGAAGACTCGTCAGTCTCTTCGCAAGTTACGGCTGCAACTTGCGAAAAGACTCGCTCAAAATTTGAGCGGGTCCCTCCCCCACTTAGATTTGGCGTACCGCCAAGTAAGGCTGGGGTTCGTGGATGCCTTAAGGTATTCACGTAGAACGGTGTATGCTCTGTAAAAGCATGCACCAATTTATTGATTGCAAACTCGGTGAGTGGCAGAAAGTCACTCCACTGCTCGAAGGCATGTGCGTATGAACGCAGCATGTCTCCGAGAACGCGGTTAACGCGTTCCGTTTGCCCATCCGTTCCCGGATGGTCCGCAGTTGACATTTTGACTGCTCTCAGTCGTGAGTTCTTCATTCTCGACACGGAAGTTACTTACATCCGTTCAGTTTCATTGTTTTCACGGTGGGTGTTTCCTACCGTGAAAAAAATCATTATACCACCACCGATGGCGGTCGTGGTAACTTCAACACGGGGGTGTTTTTCACCCGTGTTGCACACGTAACCGACACGCAACGACTCTTCCGTTGCGTGTGCAAGTTCCTCTGGACTTTGATCAGCGGGTGTACTATCCGCTGATCTAGACGGATCAGACCTGGTGGTGCGATCGCTACCCACCAGGCTGTCTGACTCTGCGGTTGTATCATTAGATACAGCCGGATTACTGACAGGGTGATCAGATCCTGTGAGACCGCCGCAGTCGATCGACAGGTTAACCCAGTCGATCGTTGGTTGATGGTTGGACATCCATGGGATGCCCAAGATAACAACGAACTTGTCGTCAAGGTCGAGGACGATGTATTCGTCCTCGAACGACAGTTCGTCAAACTCAAAGCGTGTGCTAATCACACGCTTTGGTATAGTCACGGTTGCACCTGTTGCTAACCGGACTGACAACAGGTTTCGTGTAGATTCAATCTCCACGAAATCAACGACGTTAGAACCTCAGTTCTAACGAAATTGTTTGACGCTCCTGTGTCAAACCGAGCGCGTATGGGGACATCGTTTCCATGCGGCTTAACTTCCAGGGTAATGAGAGGTTTCCCTTCACCCTGCACGTGTTGACAGGACATAGTCCCGTCTAGGGCTATTATCCTCACATGCCCGATGTCGGCATGTGAGATAACCCGTCCAGTAGGGCGCCCCGCCCCTACTGGTTGTTGATGTTTTTTGCATCAACAAGGGGTTGCCCCTGTTGATGACGCCGACCAGCGGACTGTCCTGTCCGCTGACTGCGTGGCGCCGGCCGTGGCGCCATGCATTCATGGGCGTAATGGCCCATCTTCGCCAATTATTGCAGCGAAGGAACTTCTTGTTATTCGGTTGCCTCGGTGACGAGGCAACTGCAACCGATAGTCCATCGGTTCTGGACCTCCTCCGCCCGCGCTTTGGCGCGTGTTTTGGTGTCGCGGGACGAAGTGTGAACTTTGTCTGTTCGAGAAATTGTTTTGATTAACATGTTGCACTGGCGGCATGTTAAAGTCGAAAGGCTGTGGAGCCCTTCGACTAACCCCAGCATGCGTTGACGCTGAACGCATGCTGAATTCCTCTCGGATGCTTTGATCTATAGCATCCCTCAGCGTCTTTTGGGGAACCCGATAAAGACTCTCTTTGATGGGACCGTCATTCAGTCCCTTCATGAAGCCAGTGACCTGCATTGCAGGGGGCACCGGTTCGTATACAATATGTGATAACAAATATTGTATTTTCTGAGCGTACGCATGTAGGCTCAGCTTGCCCTGCTTGAGTTCAATGAACTCTTCACGGCAACTAAAGCTCCATTTCTGGAGCTTCGAACTTGAGCTCAGCTCAGCTTTTAAATCCTGATACGTCAGGAACGCAGATACCTCAGTGGATCTGCGGCTCATCGCCCATGCCCTGGCGCTACCGCCTAGGCATGTGGTGGCAAAATAAGCTTGTGAACGCGGGTCCACAATCTTTTGCGCAGAGAGGGC